>VUQG01000016.1:0-55315 GCA_015106755.1 Etia nguti
TCGTCTTTCCGGTGCCTACAATGCCCTGTGAGGGTGGGGGTGGGGGTGGAAGATGTAGAAACTGGACTGAGAAAGTAATAACATGGCAGTGAGGAAAAAAGTACAAAAACCTGATTCTTCTTTCTCTGGACTAGAAGTGATACAGAAACTAAGTGCACTCAGTGTCACACTGCACTCAGATTACGCAACTGTTTACAAGCATTCACTAGGAATTACTTGAATCCACTGAAAAGAGGAATTTAAACACAAACATGTGATATTCAATTAAAAAAAAAACGTCATCTGACCTCTTGCTCTAGGATGTAGGCAAACGCTGAGGTAAACCAAAGCCACAACAGTACGCTCGGTCATGTCAGTGTACCGCTGGTCAGCACGCACTACAAATACGTGAAATGCGTGACTGTCCTCGCACATTTTTCAGCTGTGACTGTTTAATTTAAGTTAAATGACCCGTATTTAAATTCCTTACACAAAATAACTATTATGAGATAGTATGATCTGTTTTCTGTTAAGACAGCTCAACAGCCTCTAACTACCACAGTGAATGCTTTATAAATACTTTATTATCACAGTCCTGGTAAAAGTGGGGTTTCTGTATGGAAGTCATTACTGAAGTGCAGTAATGTGCATTACTGCACTTGCCAGTAACGTCAAATCATGTGCTCAGAATGTTGGTATTACTTTTGACGGGTGTTTGAGTTTTGAATCTCATGTCTCTAAGCTCATCCAGTCATCTAAGAAATATCACTAAAATGCTGTGAGCCCCGAACTACACACTTGCTTCCCTTCACTGTCTTCCAGTGAAATTCAGACCACACTGCAGAATTTTATTAATCACATACAAAGCCCTGCGTGGCCTGCTGAGGTGTTATATCACCTGATCTCTGATCACCTGATCCGGGTCTTTTAACTGCTCCGTGCAGGGGCGCCTCCAGAATTTTTTCATAGGGTGGCCATATGGGGGGGCCACTAAAAATATTGGGCTGGCACACCAAAAACAGAATTTCCAGTTTTATTATGCTGTTATCAAATACAGGTTACTTGAAAAATATGGCAAAAAAGAGAGGAAGAAAATAATTATATGCTTAGTTAATTTCCTGATGTTAAAGTTGATATCACTGAAAATCGGTACCTGTGTATATTTGTAGGTACTGTTTGTTGGGATATGTACACTTCTTTAAAGTATTCTCTTATCTCTCTCATATCTAGTGAAGCATTTTGTAACGTTGTGTGTTTTAAAAAAGTGCTTTAGTATTAAAGTCATTACTATCCATCAGTGCTTGTGTTTTACCCCTTGTAAAATACCATGGAGCCATGACTGCCACTTTACAATACTGATAACAAAGGGGTTATTTTTACTGACCAACCCACTGCACAAGTCAAAACTAAAACAAGGTTGTCTTTTAAAAAACACAATTGCATAACAAGTACACAGCGGTACCTATGGCTTATAAATATGGAAAATTCTGCCTGTGGAAATCCTGTCATCTGAGTCATTGACCTCCTTAGAGCCTTTCCTGATTTTGACTTTTAATTTCCTTTTAACTCTTTTACTTCCTGTAAAATTTGACGCACCTGATGCAATGTATTGGTCTTTGTGAGACGCTAAGTCTTTACGTCTTGCTTTATCCCGATGACGCTGACACACAATAAAGATTTTAATATTACTTAAAGCCGTAGTGGTCACAGATTGTGAGTTCCCTGTCACACACAGTTGGGCACTGACTAAGGAGAGCTGTTTCAAAATATATACCCACGATGATGTCTGAGGTGCAGGCCTACATTTCCTTTTTATTTTTTTGCAGTGCACCTATTCCAGTATGTAGGGCAAGGCAAGATTTTCAATGATGTTTGTCAAAAAAAAAACACAAAGCCAACAAATCTATTTGGTTTTTCAAATATGGGTCAGGCAATTAAAAAGTGTCCTCATGTTGAATTCAGGTCCTTCAAGAAGAAGATAAAAACTTTAAATGAGTTTTCCTGACCTGGAAAACATCAACAACAACAAGGAACACAATAAGGTCCATTTGGTGAACATGGGGAAAAGCAGAGAAGCAAAAACATGGTTGACTCACCTCCACAACCAGAACATTCTTATGGAGCGGGCATGTCGGGGAGAGAAGAGAGGGCGGGAACAAACAATTACTCTTGATTGAAAACAGATAATCAGCTCCACACTTACTCCAAGACTAACACTCACATATGTTTAAAAAAAAAAAAGACAAAAGCCAGGTAGAGGTGATTTAAGAAGCAATAAATTATACGCACAGAGAAATACACTTTGTTGTGTTCTGAAGTGCAACACAAAAACAACTGACGAATAAATCTACAAGGAAATGATCAGGCCGGAGCTGAAGTAAAAGCAGAAGTACTGAAATATGGCCAATATCAGCTAAGCCATGCCCAACCACATTTATTCAAACACCACATCCGCGAGACTCTTTGCATCTATGATATCAGTGATTCAGCTAAACGAATGAATGCAGTGGAAAAATGTCAGCCTAATCCAGATTGGAAAGCTGTGTTCCTGCAGTGCCGCCCCGAATGTCGCACAGAAATAGCTGAAATTCTGCAAATGTCTGTCTAATAAACTGAAGACGACTGGGCAGTGTCTTTATTAATAGCCGCTGTCTGGGCTTCGCTTCAACTTAGCTAGGACACGATGAAAAGTGAAACTCTCTAACTGCCAGAGTTTACTCCACTTTTTTAAACAAAGGGTTCATCCGAGCGTGCAGTCATGCTTTGTTTAGGACTCATTATTCATACAGATTTATTTAGAGCACACTAAACCCTTGAGAAATGCAAAAGCAATGAGCTATACAAGATATGTAAAGTTCACTGTATGAAAAGTACACTTCAGGGAGGCCAAAAAGCAAATGAACAGTAATGTGTACACTGTTAAACAATTAGTTAACCTCTTCCTGTAAAGCATCGCCTCATTCTGTTAGAACCTCCAACTAAAATTAGCAGCACGTCACAGTGAGCTCAGGGATTTCACAACCACACTAAAGATTCTGTGAGGAAAGCAGTGAGTCAAGCCTACTACCTCATATCCTATTCAAGTTTCAGGCACCTGGCTACTGTGTGCATGTACTGCTGAGGTATGCGTATGACTGTGAATGTTCATATCAGCTGACTTATATTACCTAAAAATACCACTGCTGACTTGTGACTCCCATAGTAACGGTTAATGATTCATCCCTCTGTACACGTACATGCAGATCTGCACGTGTGTGTGTGTGTGCGCGTGTGTGTGTGTGTGTGTGTGTGTGTGTGTCTGTGTGTGTGTATGTGTGTGTGTGTGCGCGCGTGTGTGTGTGAGCGTGAGTGGGAGGGAAAGCTGCTTACTTGGCAAATTAGTTGTACACAGATCCTTTTATAAGAAATATATGGGTATGAACTACAGACGTCACTTAACTGCAAGACAGTTCACATCTCTGGTGAAAATTAGAATTTTGGCTGGTTTTATTTTTTTTTTTTTTCTAATACACCAGATTTAGTAAGCAGAAATGTGGTTTGAATGCTCTTTTATGCCAAGCACATTTTCTTAGTGCTAAGAGGAGCGCTGTGTACTCTCTGTAGGCTCATCTTGTTTGTCTTTTTCTTTTCTTTCTTTCTTTAATTGTGTAATTTAGGCCAGTTTCCCTACTGAAAAGTCTTTGAACCCTTTAGGACTTTCCAGATTAAATGTAAGCACACAAATATGATCAGTCTCACCTAAAGAGTAGATTTTCTAATTAGTTTTTATTTTATTATGACTTTTTCTTTTTAATTCTGCTTAGTTTTAGTTAGTTTCAGTTTAGTTTTTATTGTATAAAAATGTTTAGTTTTACTTTAGTTTGAATTAGTTTCAGTGTAAGTTTTAGACTTTGTATTCATCATTGTATGGCGGACACATGTCTATGGCAAGATTTGGGGAAATAAGTAGAGGTATTACAATAAATACTCAAAACCCTTTGGAAGCAGTTGACTCACAGTCTCATGGACATCTAAAGACATCCATCAAAGCCTCATCAGGCACGTTGTAACTACATTTTTACCAAACTAACAGAAAGTGAAACTAAGGGTATTTCCTCTATACTTTTTATTTTATTTCAGTTAGTTTTCAAAGTTCACAATATTGTTTCAGATAGTTTTAATATTTTTTATTATTTTTTTAATTTTTGTTTTAGTTGACTGAAATGTTTTAGTTTTTAGTTTGGTTTTAGTTAACTATAATAATACCTCTAGTAGTCACTCAGCACTCTTTATTTCTAAGTAGAACCAATAAATAGTCTGTTGCCATCATAGAACCCCATCATGCTGTAATCAGTGCTGATTGATTATTCTTTCGAAATCAAACTGGTTACATGTTATGTAATCAGGGCCTTTAGTGTTAAATTAAGTCCTTCCTAACCTGCTGTAAACATCGATCAAATAAAATGTTTTCTTTGTCATTTTTTTCCGAGAGACAAAACAAATACAATTATATATATGTATTTTACAAGAAAACAGGATGAAAGCCTCTAAAAGTTTAGTTTTTCTTATTTTCAATCGTTGAAATGATTTTACAACTCTTTATAATAAGGTGACTGTCATCACCACATGTCTGCACTGTTTCACTGAGACCCTTTGTTAGGTGACATGCACTATCAAAGGCTGGGAACAGCCTGCACACACACTCGAGTTCTGTGAGCCACCATCTCTGATTACATGATAACAAGACGAGCTGTAGAAGACGGACTGTGTTAAAGAAATCTGTCATTCGCTTGATGTACCGAGGTACCCACTCAGTATGGCCTCCAATTTACACCATACATGTTGCTGCACTTGAGATAAAATGGAATAAACCTTTCACCATAGCTGGTATATGATCAGCGCTGGGTGTGTCAGAAACTGCCATCTTTGATCTCACTCACTGAAGCGAGGCAAACAGCACATTAGAGGGAAGGGTGCCCTCTTGAGGCTGCTGTCTATCAACAATCACCATCTCCATGCTACCTGGGTTTTACAACAACACAGCCCTTATAATCTTCTTACTGGCTCAGACGTCTCAATGATGATGAATCTTACCTTTCCAGCTAAAAAAGTCAAGTCCTCTCCTCCGAGGATGTGAAGATCCTCTGTTGACTTGTCATTCTGTGGAAATAAAATACAGGAGAAATTGTTTTTTCAATTATCCATTCATTCATTTATAAGAGACGTAATCTCTTAAGAATGCACTGGGTCTATCCTGGGGCTTCATTTCATTTGGACATGCCTGAAAACACCCCACCCAGGAGGCCTCCAAGTCCGATGCCCGAACCAGCTCAACTTGTTTAATTGTGTGCATCTGTTCAAATCCTCATTAACTCAAATATAATCACCTAATCACATGACAGAAACTCAAAGCATACAGGTATGTAGACATGGCTAAAATGACCTGCTGAAGTTCAAATCGAGTTTCAAAATGAGGATAAAAGGCAAATTAAGTGACTCTGAGCATAGCTTGGCTGTTAATGTGCCAGACTGGTCTGAGTATTTCAGAAACTGATCTACTTGGATTTTCCCACAGAACCATCTCTAAGGTTCATAGAGAATTGTCCAAAAAAGACAAAATATTCAGTAAATGCCAGTTCTCTGCGTGAAGATGCCTTGTTGACGCCAGAGGTCAGAGGAAAGACTTCTTTGATCTGATACAATGGCAACAGTAACTTAGATATATCTGTATGCACATCACATTGAACCCTGGAGCAGATCAGCTGTCGCAGCAGAAGACCACACCGGCTGCCACCTCCGCCATCTAAGAACAGGAAATAATTCTCAGTTCAACAATTTGTTGAATCTGTGCCACAAAGAAGTTTAACCCAGTGTAGCTTAAAGTTGTACCTAATAAAGTGGCCAGTGAGGGTATCTCGCCAGCAGTATTTCACAGCTAAAAAAATGTTGTTAACAATCACATCAAATCAAAACAGCACTTTCAAGGCAAAGTTAGAGGAAGACACCAATGTTCTAATGCATGAAAAATAATACACATCTTGTGACTAACTCTCAACTCACAGGCAATACTCCTGAGTTTGAAAATGCTTTCCAGTTCTCACACAAATGCCACTCAAGTTAAACTGTCGGTGTCTGAGAGCTTTCTTTGCTGCAGTGGGCAGCAGCTCACCAAGTAACTCTTGAGACGGATGAAGTGCACCGTCATGGGGATTGTGCGGTTGGAGTTGTGGCTAAGGTCCTTGATCCTGTCCACCAGGTCGGCACAGAACTGGTAGCCTCCTTTCAGCACACACAGGACCACAATAGCGTGGTCCCCCAGGTCATCCATGATGTTTCTAGCAAGACGTTCTGTTCTGTGTACAATGAAGAAAAAGTGAATTACCTCTAAAAGACCTCTGGGCTCACAATTAAGACAGTTTTGAAACCCCTGTCGGTCCACCACCATATGTGATGTTTAAATTTGTTTAGCTTTGTGTTCCTATTTCATCATAATGAATAATTCTGGTTAAATTGATTGATTAACCGTTTACTACATTTAAATAAATGTTTTAAATATTTTATAAGAAAGAAAAACAGATGGCTCACATGTGATTTAAACTGACTGGTACTCGCATAGCACTTTTCGACACTAATTGAGCACCTAAAACACTTATTCAGCCAGTCACACTCACATTCCTACTGCACTTTTTATTCTATGCCTAAGCAACTTGTTTAAACATCTGACCACAACTGTACATACTAGTACATGCCCATGCTTCAGTACTGTTCAGCCTGCTCCTGCTGTTTGACATGAAATGATAATCATAAGGTGTTCTAGGTGCATAAATTCTAAAAATGGTTGATTTTAGCCCATTGCTAGGTGGTTGCCAGACAACCTCTTTTGTAGATATAAATTAGAAATAACTACTGTTATTACATAAAACTGACATAGTTCTGTTATAAAATAAAAGTGCATGAATGCTAAGAACAGATCATTTTAGACCTTTGTCAGATGATTGCTACGAAACATCATGATGTCATGATATCGGTAATAGATTCGAAACTTCAAGAGCATAAAATGTACCCGTTTGCCAAGTTTGGTTACTCGGCTCCTGATCGCTTAACGGCAGGTAACAGAAACATAAACAAACACACAGACAGCGCTTTTGTGTTTTACACTAAGATGAAAAGCTTTGTGTCACGTGACTAAAACATAAATTATTTAATTCAAAATTAATTTGTGATTTTTTTTTTAATAGGCATACAGAAGTTAATAAGTATTATTTAAAACAAAGTAAGATTGACCTCCTGCTGTGAGATCAGTTTTGGCTTTTCAGACTCTTTCTACCAACAAAATAGTATGAATTAACCCGGGTGGAGCTACCGTGGGATTTGAGCTTTCATTTGGGAGCTGTGGTTTTTTTTCTTTGTTTAGTTTGTTTCTTTGGGGAATTTCTAAGCTTTACCAGGATTCATTTCTATAAAAGCATGCCAAAACTTCCGTCAAGTTCATATCGCATAATCTGTGCATGATATCCCCTGGATTTCCCCCAGACACTGTACAAAGGCTTTTATGCAGCCCCTGTACAAAAGTATATGGGAACATTACTTCCTCTATGCACGATTTTATCAAAGAACAAAGAAAGCGACTTCTCAGTTGTAGCCATGTACCTGTCCATAATCACGCCATGCGGGACGATGACACAGTCTAAATCTCCGGAGTAGTGTGCTGGATAGCTGAAGAGATCTAAACTGTAGCCTGGCCAGTCATCTTTAATCTGCAGGGGTGAGATAAACGCAAACATCATGTTTTTGCTGTACTACAAGGAGGAAAAACAGCGGGTACGAGTTTTATCTTGCTTGCACCAGAAGCACATGTGACTTTAAGCAATCTGCAAGGCGCGCAAAGTTGTCTGCCTGCGCAAAATGTGCATCCATACACTAGCGACGCTTTTCTTCTACACTTGTCCCTTCCCCGTCAGCCCGCTAATTTAATTACCACAATCCCCTTGCTTCTTCCTTCGGACTGGACGGCAAATTCTGCCATGTTGTTTTTCCACCGCCACAAAAGAGGCTTTTGTCTCAGGAAAGTTGATAGAGGGACTTGGCACCGACAGGAGAGAGGAGGAGCATCGGGGTGAAGGAATGTTAGAAAACCGAACACTTTGCATTTCTCGCTGTCAAACAGCAACCATCCAGCAGGGGCGCTCTAACATTACATTTACATGTACTTCTGCTTTTCATGGGGCCCCACCTTTCTGTGCGTGCCTGTTCAAGGGCTAGTATGAAGTGATCACTTTTTGGCACAACACCGGGCAGTGTTGGAGAGAGTACCCAAAACTAAGAGTATACTACAGCATACAATCATGAGGAAAATCATGCAACAAAAAATATATATATTTATTAAATGTTTTTATTGTTCAGAATGGGCAGTGCCGTGGAGTTCATTTCATGAAATCTGCCTTTTTCTAAACATGCGTCATTATTACAAAGTTACAAAGTCTTTCGGCTGAAAACTGCTTCTGTAAAAAGGAGAGCAGCTCTGAAATGCAATCATCAGTATTCACCGGAAGGCTTGATACTTGTTGATTTTGAGTTGCCACGTTTTTCACATATGCATATCATGCTGCTGTCACTGTTTTTCCATGACAGGAAAATACACAGAGACTGAGACTGAGTGGTTTTCTGAGAGAAAAGAGGGAAAGAGATGGATCAGCTGCAAAGCAAACAGAAGAGGCGTCATCACCCTGGGGATATAACGAAAGTTTTTAGTGTTGTGCAAGAGTAACTGGGAAAAAAACCCCAAAAAACTAAAATGCTGATTACTGATAGGATAGGGTTTTACTTCAATCAAAACATTCCCATTGGGAAATACTGAAAGCAATCTTTATTGTTCCATATCACAGTGTGGATATGAAAGTTTTGACAAAATGTGTTAAAGTCGCCATCTAGTGGAAGAAGACAAACAATTCTGGCTCTTCTGTACACAGCTTTTCTTCTGATCAATCATTTTGTCTTCATTTAACTGAATCCTTAAACAGTCTGGATACATGATCCCTCTTAAACATTCATTAAAACGTTGCCTCATGCCTTTATAAAAATAAGAGAGGAGTAACAGACTGTAATACAGAAAAATTCAGGGGCCACACCCTGTCTCCTGTGCATGATATAATCTGTGTGTTACAGTGTGTAAATGATTGAATTTAAGATGAAGCATCCAGGCAATGTGTGAGTAGTACTTTCACTGCATATTCAAGCAGTATGGGCTCTGTTGAGAAGAGGGGGACACAAAGTGTCTGAGCCACTCATCCATGCCCCTTCCACAGCAGCTGCAATTTAAACAGTGCTTCACTGACAGCTGGGAAGACAGATGTCAACAGCAGTATTATATTTCAATCGACCTGTACGGTGTCACCACCTCGGCGGTGTCAGAATTACGCTGCGTGACAAAAAAATCCCTCAAAAATTAAATAAAACTCAGTCTGCGTGAGTTATCTCACTTGATGTTATTGTTTCAGATGACAAAGCTGCAGGCTTGACACTAGAATAATCTTGCTCATGAGCATCTACTGCAGCACTGCAGAGGCCAGGAGATGAGAAGTCTTGTCAGATTGTTTTTGAGGCCCTCTCTGCTGGTGAGCACAACCCAGCTCCTTCGCTGCCCTCGGGGTGCAGGGGAGCAGTCTGGCTTTGGCACTTCACACTCGCTCAGCAGTCAAGGCCTCTGACCGTCCGCAGACTATACCACCAACTGCTCCCACATACCCTCGGCCCTGTTGTTTGGCCAATTATGAATATTCACTTGCTATGAATGTAATTCTGTCAGACATGCAACTGTCCATTTAGATATTGTCAGCAGTGTTGTTTGTATTTGAAGAATCTGATCATTTTTCTCATTTTCTATCAGATTTTGAGCCCAATCACAACTTCAAGTGATTTTTTTGAGCCATGTCCTCCATTGTTATCCTACTAAGACACATCATGAGCCACACTAAGAAATGAACTTTAAGCTTACAGAAAAACTCAATAGACCATAAATCCACACCACAAACTAGTCCCCAGCAAATGCCCTTGTTATGTATGATTGTGTGATCTTTGGTAAATCTTTTCAATGCCAGAACATTTATTTAAATTATAATTTTTTTAATTGTATTAAAAGCTGAGACTGCTTTGTTTGAATTTTGTGTTGATGATGGGTAACCAATCAGAAAAAAATTGGGTTTGAAGGAGGAGGAAGGTAGCTAGCAAGTGTACATGAACAGAGGAGTCGCACCAAGCTGTGAATCACACAAAGCTACTTTAGTAGAGTCCAAGAATAAATATATCGAGCTGGAAGTGACCAAAATAGGTCCCCTTTAAAGGCCTCCTTCCTCAGTAGGACACAAAGAGCTTGGAGCTTAGACAGAGTATGTTTAAGAGATTTTTTTTTTTTTTTTTTGGTCTTTGGATTTGTCATGACATGACGTGAATCACATTGATTAATGCAACAACCTATTGTGCAACAATCTAAACCCCTGGGTCCTGACATTCATGTGAATGCTATGCAGACATACTAAGCACAATCCCCACAGCAGCAACGACCCCCGTCAGCAGCAGCCTCCTCCAGCACGACAATTTGTCATCATGAAAAACTGCTCGAGCAACATGACAAGGAGCTCAAGGTGTTGACCCGGTTCCCACAATATCAACAAACATGACACAAAATTGTATTAACAAGACCAAATCTACTTCAGTCTATAACAACTGCTGAAAAATACTACCAATTAAGAAAGAGCCTGTCAGTGTCAGCCAGTGAGAGGTGCTGATGAATACATACAGAAGCTTCTGTGGCTCACAGTCAATACAATCAGTATCCAAACACTCTAAGTTTCTGGGTGTCACAGTGGTGTAGTGGTGTAGCACCACTAGTCACAACAAGAAGATTCCCAGTTTGATCCACAACTGGGACCTCTCTGTGTGGAGGTGCTCCAGCTTCCTTCCTCAATCCAAACACATGGCTATCAGGTTAACTGGTGCTAAATTGGCCTTGTTTGTGAGGTAGATAAAGTGCTTTAAGTGTACAGAATAAATTGCTGTACGAGTGTATGGCTAAGGTACGACCTGTAGTTAAAAATGCTACATAAAAACATATGTGTTACATCCTCAGTACAAACAAAACCCTTCATTTACTGTAAATGCTTGGATTTGGTTCAGTGTGCATTTGTCTGAGTGCATGTGTCCAAATATGTTGAATATGTTTGGACAAGAGCCATCATGAATGGTAGGAAGATGTGGAGCCATTAAGAGGGTGGGGGCTCACTAACCTTGGTCGACTTTCAGTTATCACAGCAGTGATTATCATCGTGCCATTGACGCCTCCGTGTGAGCAAAAACGTAGAGTCGCTGCTGTCTCGTAAACGCCACAATAATAAAAATGCTGATGTATGAACGCTCTGCATTACATATCATTTTAATGTGTTGAAAACCCTTTTCCAACAAAGCAAGTCAAGCACAGTGGTGCACATTAACACATGTTGAAAACCCATGAGCTAATTCACAAGAATAGGAAAACAAACAAACAACAACAAAATAAAAAAAATAGGAGCCTACGTTAAGCATACCATTAAAAAAATACAAATACAAACAAATAGGCCACACGACATAAAAAGTGTCTATAAACAAGGTTAGACTGCTCAGAAAACACATTATTTGACAGAATGACTCGTCCCTTCTTTAAGTACTTCATCGTTAACGCTTCCTTGTAAATCTTTGATACTGAGAAGAATCAGCCTGATAGGTACTGAGGCAAGCATGAATTTAAACATCTATATTTGTTTTGGTGTCAGTTCTAGAGTTACTAAAGCACTTCCAGCAGAATAATGCACTGATTTATATGCAAATGAACATCCTAACAAGGACACAATTCAACAAAAAATGCGTAACACGTCAAAAACTGTCCCCAGCTGAGCCGCAGTTCATCCACCTGCTCCTTCCGTCGTGACTGTGATCAGTAGCTTCATGCTACGAGCATCTGTGGGCCTGCGCCGCAGCTTCAGGAGCAAAGATCCACTGTGCGAGCATGTAAAACTCTATTAGCATAATGACTTCCCTGTTTAAGTGGATTGTAACAAACTGAGTTACATGCGTCTTTGACAAACTTTTGTCTGCGATGAAAGCAATATTTCTTTTCATATTTCTCTCAGAAATTGATCGGGATTAGTAACAAAGTAACCAAAAACGGCGAGTAAATTGAGCATGAAAAGAAATGCTTTTTTTGTTTTGGCATGATCATAATCTGCTGCGATAAAGAAGAACTCAGAAAAACACAGTTCCTACTTTTCCTATTAAATCTGTCATTCGTGTATTTGCAGAACCAAAACCAACATAGTGTGAAATCGTCTAGGTTAATGATTCTTAATGAATAATGTCAAGCTTGTCTGATTTGATGACAGGTATTTATTTATTGTTTTACAGATAACATACTTCACAGGGTTACCTTAGAGGTAAAAATCTCCTGACAGAACTTGGTTTTGACTCGTCGGAGACAGCGAGGGGAAGATGAACATACTTTTTGTCAAGCACACATTGTAAACAACTGAGCAATATTTAAGTCTAAATGGCGTACCATAGAATAGGTGAGAGACAACAAAATGTAAGTAAGAAGATGTGCCTCTTGCTCGCAAAGACAAAAGTTTCATTTTTACAAAACAAATAATGGTCACTGACATTTTTCTACTTTTTTTTTGTTTTTTTTAAGTGGCTGAGAGGTAGAATGAAGTATTTTCAGTTAAAACCAATGATTTTATTTCTTTGCTTTATCTTATCGTCATAATGAGCGAAAACATTACGAATAAGGAACCCCAGCCCTCTGATTATAATGTGAAATCTGTACAAACATCTCCATTGATTGCAATATCGTTTAAATTTTTTGAAATATTTTTTATTGTGAAACTTTTTGTTTGTATCCCAAAAGTCCATCGTTATAAGCAGAGGAAATATTATTTAATTTTTCTGGTTAGGATTTCATGGTACCTCGCCGTACGGTGGGGCAGTGAATTCCCTTTTTTTTTTCTTTTTTTAATACTGCGAATAGCAACGTCAGTTCATGTTTTTTAAATTTTTTTGTTTGTTTTTTTTGTGGATGGAGTGTAGAGATGGATATATTCAGTTGGAAGTATCTGAATGAACGCTTCCGGGTCCTTCTGTGGGCGATGTCACTGACGAAGGAGTTGGAGCATCTTGCCAGCCACCGTTTGTCTGTAAAGACAAAACAAGACAAAGTTAGCGTAAATATGAATGTGATGGGTGATATGAAATGTCATCATTCTTTATATTAAGTATGGGCTGCTAAATTGTGTCAAAAATCTCAAACACATTTAGCTTGGTTATTATTCAGGGCAGTTATTTAACTGACTTTGGAGTCATCATGCATTTACAGAGCTCTTTTCTTCTTTAGTTTTCTTCTAATCGCCAAACCAAATCACTAAAATTAAAACAAATAAACACAAACTACAGTAAATATGAAATGAAATTAAAAGAGTGGTTCTAGATTTATAAGAAAAGAGTGAATAGAAGAAAAAAAATGTTTTTTTATCCAAAAATAAAATTTTCTTAGTAAAAACTCTCCTCCTCCTCCTATTTGTGTTGTGAACAAGAGTTAGGTGAGGAGTTCACTTCACATGATCACGCCAACTGAAGCTGGAGCCTGGAGGCGTTTAACTCGGCTGGTTCTGATCAGATATAATAAAAACAATCTGCACGTTGGCATATTGCCACTCACTAACACATTATGTCCTGTTTTCTTTAAAATCTAAATATGCCAGGGATGACGCTGGTCACAACTCGTACACTTTGGTTTTTGTGCAGACTAAATTAACACGTTATAATCCGTTAACTAATCTGCAGACTCCTGTCAGAGCGAGGCTGGAATATTTTCTTTATGTTGAGCCAAATGACCACACAGGACAGGGGTATTAATCCGCTCATTGAACTCTTTAATAGGGAGACAATAAGAGGATTTATAGAGCTTTTTGCTTTAAAAATTAAACATCATCATATGCTTTCATTACAAGGAACTCCAGATGTACTGCACCCTAGTTTTATAAAGTACCCATACGCCATACAGCTGCACTGTAACTGATTATACGCTAATATCTACAGGAAGATACTATAATAGGTGTGTGCATATGTATTAGTATACTGGGTCACTACTGTAATTTGCAGAGGTAAGGTTGCTTGGGAAAACTGACCAATAGCAAAGATTTCTTTTAAAATTACAATTTTACTTTAAAATATACATCAACCTTTTTACAGTGTTGTGTACAGACTCACCAGTCCTCCTGGATATGTTCAAATAGAGCCAAATATTGAGTCCAACAAAAGCACTCTTTGTCTTCTATTTGACATCTATGTAATATAAACCACACTGCTTAATATTTACATCTTCAGTGTATTGATTGAAGATAACAAATGTGGAACTACACCTGCCAATAAAAAGGAGTATACTGTAGGTAATGCCTTGGAAAAATATTCAAAGTCATTATTTCATTTACAGCAGAAGGTTTCGCTTAGCAGGTTTCGTTGTAAAATACATAAAGAAGAATACCAGGTAAACCCTAAACGTAAAAACAAATATAAAAGACTTCCTCAAAAGCAGTGATGTCGCTCCAAAACCTCTAAATGAAAGCACTAAAAACTGTCAAACACTGCTTTCAGAAAAATAAATAAATTATCATGCCACTTCTTTCATTTGGACATTTCCACATGGCAGACATAATGTGAGATAAACAGCAAAGATAAAACACTGAATACACAGACCTTTCATATATCTCAGAATATACCCCTGAGATGGCTGATAAAAGAATAAATTATCACAATAAAAAAAAAAGCTCTTTAAAATGGAAGCCTTCTCAAATCATCATAAAAGGTTGGCTAAAGACCATTAATTGCAATTTCAACGCTATTAGTGAGTGCTGGGAATGTGCTTTGGCAGCCTCTTATTTCCAAACCCTGTTATTTTGTGTAAAGACCGTCTGTCATCTTATTCAGAAGCAAGAAGAGGGAAAAAAGAAAGAATGAGGAGGGGAAAAAAAATGCATTTCCAGTCTCAGAGAAAGTCGACACCCACCAGCAATTTGAGGGCTGTAATTGCTGTTCAAGGATAAAGAAGGAGAGGTGAACCACGAGAGTTCAGTCAGTAAATCTTAGAAAGAATAAAAAAAATATATCATTTGGGCTAAATAGATGCACGACTTCATTCACAAGCTTCAGTAAAACACTGCAATTTTTGTTTAAAGTGTTTTTGTTAGTAAAACTGTAAAACAGCCTCATATTGCTACTAATTTCCAAGTTATTTCTATTCTTTTCTAAAGCTTTCAAAGTAAGTCTTTCCACTAAGGCTGGATCTGCGATCTATTTCACAATAAACAGTCACAATTAGTTTTAATTATTTTTAATATATCGATTACTGCAATTTGAATTTTGCAGGGTGGCTCATTTGAGTTTTGGGGTTTTTTTTGCCTTGACAATAAAAGCACTTAAAAACCGAATGAGTCGTTGAGCTTCCAGTTCAAATTTATTAATGAAGCCATTTATGGTAGCTGCAGTTTAACCACTCATTTATGTATGACAACTACATTGCAGTCATGATACGCTACGTTTCTCTGAATTACTAAATCATTTGATATTTGATGTTTAAAAAAATCCTCAAAGACTAATGAAGATAAAAGAAAAAAAGCATTTAGAGCAGAACAACGTTTTCTATAATCCTCTACTACCTCCACATATGAAAAGTGTTTTTTTATGAACAAAAAGAAAAATTAATAAGAAAAAGAAAGAAGCCAAATTAGCTGCACATACATTGAAGCACAGACTGAGGTCAGAGATTCATAATTTGGTGTGTTGTTATTGGTCTAAATTACAGCACATGTAAAACGAGCCTGTTGCATGCTGCAGCGCGCTGGACGCGTTCTGTTCTTATTTTAGCACGAGGGGTGTTGCAGGCTTGGCTGTCAGTGCTGCTGTTCCTGTGGATGAATGATCTGGCCAATGTGCTTGGACTGTTAGCCCAAAGCCTCGCTCTTTCTGTCCCTGTGACTGTCGTATTGATTCTGTTCAGCCCCGCTCGGCCTGTCGCTGTGGATCTACATGCTAACACACCGCCTCCAGTGCTGCCTGTCCCGCCCTGCCTGGCCCAGCAAGGAGACCGAGACAACTGGCCGAGCCTTTGACAGGCTGCTTAACAAGTTATTTTAAGAATTAGCAGCAACTCGGAACTTCTTTTTTTCCCAAGCCAGTCTTGGAGGGGGAAATAAGTATCAGTCGTCCTACAGTGGCAATGACAGAGCAGCGTCTGGTGCGAGGATGACACCTGTGTCCTTGTTTCTGTCGACTGCAGGTGCCTCGCTAACGCTAATATCCTCAGACAGGCTAGGAGCATGTCCAGCTACTCAGCCTGGTAGCTGCCTTGTTGCCTGCCACCATAGGGCACAACTGGGGCAGAAGATGGAGAGGGGGTGGGGGCAAATGGCTGGACAACAGCCCAACCCCGGCAAAGTCTGCTAAGTGGCATTTTAGAGTGCATACAGATTTAGGCGATATCACCAACATTGTGCAGCTGGGGAATCACTGCAAAGTAAAAGAGCAAAGAAGCACTGAGAAGGACAGAAGGAGATTGTTTACAGGTCTTACGTTGATGCCCTGTGGACTGTACATCTGGCTGGCTGCGAGGCTGTCACTGTATCCTCCGGTCTGGCTGATAACATGGCGAAGGGTATCCACCTGGAACAGCGGGGACACAGACAAAAGGACCAGTAAGACAAAAGCTCTGGATAACAAAGACAGTAATACACAAGGAAAGGTCAGTCTGATAGTAAAAGGGTATCATAAACAGGAAAAGGTTACAAACAGCGAATCAGAATGATTTGGCCGCTATTACAAGCTCGATAACAGACACCACAAAAGGACAAAAACACAGGAGTAAATATAGGATAGCTAATTATCAATGTATTTGTTGTTCTTGTTGTATAACACATCAAAATCTCATGTCCATGCTTGTGTCTTTTCTTTAAACTATTTAAAGTGGAGCAAATACTCTGACGAAGTGCCACAGTATCACCTGCTGCCAATAAAACCATGGTGTGATGCAGGATTTGTTCTACTATTAGCATTTTGTCATGCTCTTTGTGGATTCCCCAAAGTCCACTTCGGATTTTTTTATATTTGTTTTCCCCAGAAACACACTTTCCATATAGATTTCACAACAAATCTGAATGCTCTACAAACCAGACAAACATATCTGAATTTGTACTTTTGTGCCTTTGTGTACTTGCAAATCTCGATCTTCCAGATCGAGGTCATTCATCCTTGATCAGAGAAATAAACCCTTTTGGGTTCAATAATTAAGGGCAAACCCCGAAGACCTTTTTATCTACGATAAGGGCCGTCCCTTTTGCATATTCATGAACGACCTAAAGCAATTGGCGTGCTGATCAGAATAGAAGAGGAGGAATGGAGGGAGAAGGAAGTGATGCCGAAAGCACTGAAACCAAATGAGACCTTCACTGCGGGTGGTGATTCCTTAATCCGTGGTGAGAGTTGTAACACTGCGCTGGTCATGACTGTCCACTGGGGCAAGGTCAGGGAGCTACAAAGTGCACCAGTGGCTATGTGAACTCTTGTCAGAGGTGCTGATGAGTGTTGCACCATTTCCAAAACTGTCCGCAGTCGTCTACTCAACTGTGGCTTGACAATGGTTTCTACATTAATGTAGCGCTTCAGGCTAAGTATAACCTTCGTTTCACAATGTAGGTCAAGTTATTGTGGGCATCTAAACTCCCAGACTGGTCAGCAGTTAAACCACATCACAAACGAGCTCAGGAATTTGCCAGTTTATGGCCACATGGGACGCTAAACTTGGAGAGGCGCCTACCTGGGATTGTATGTTGGCCCCAACCTGCCCCCCTTGGTATGAGTCCCCATTGAGGGACTGCACACTCATGAACAAGTCTCCGGAGTTTGACATGTTAAAAGAGCCAGCAGAACCTGAGAATACACATAGGCAGAGAAGAAGAAGAAAGAGACGCAGACAGGAGGAGAAGGATCAGAAGAAAGGGGATAGTAACAGGGAAGAAGAGGGGGACAGAAAAAGGAGTTAAAATGAAATCATGCATAAGCACAAAGGCATTGAATGGGTTAGTTTGAGAGTGTGGCAGGCATTATGAAAAAGACTTTTTCTACAAAGTTGCACACAATAGACGCACTGAATCAACCAGCAAGAACAATCCGACAGGTTCTCATTGTAAAACTGTTTAAGATCCAATTAAAACGAGCCTCATGGATCATATTACTGTTACATGTCCGTGCTGCTAGTGTTTCATTAAGGAAGTAATAATTGATCTGCAGGAAGACCCAAAGAATCGTCTTCGTCCTTTAATGGACCCCAGCTCCCCAGATGTAAAGAGACCATCGCGTAACTTGATTTCAACACCCGGTCCTAATCCAATACAGTCGCAAAGTCTCTATATGACAAAAGACTCCGCTTGCCCTCTGAGCAGCTTAATGGCATACATGAGGTCAACCGGACAAGAGGCAGGAAAAATTAACGTCCACAAGACCAAGAGGTCAATAACAGAGAGAGAGAGAGGGAGAGAGGAAGATAACGATGGCAGAGAAGAAAGGAAGAAAAATGGAAGAAGAATGGCAAGAAAGCCAAAGTGTATTACTGGGTTAATTAAGGAGAGCGTTGTGTTAGTCTATAAGAAACATCACCAGAGACTGAATTCTTGAGTTGTGGCTTTGGTATGAGAACGTCAATACGCTCCATCTTACGCTTCTATCTGCTCTGGTGAACAACAAATATTGATAACGCCTCTGTTGATGGAACTTTTTTCACTACAGCCCAGCGGCCTTTAATCAGAGACCGAAGCTCACCTGCTGAATTGGGAGTAGATGGGGAGTTGGCCTGGCTGCCGTGAGCGGACACGCTGGTTGCATTGACTGCAGTCCTCGCTGCATACATGTTGGCCTCTTCTTGGAACTTGCTGATGTTTTTCTTGTATCGGATCCTCTTGTTCCCGAACCAGTTTGATACCTGTCGAGATGGCAGCAAGATTAATAAAAGCAAATATAGGATGATACTCTGCACACCTAATAAAGTCTGAGTCATGCCTTGTGCACCAGTTAGCACAATAACTTCCTTCCTTCTTTGCAAGACATTTCATGTTGCTTGTAAATACTTTTATTCTCATGGAACAGAGCAATATGGAAAGCTCTCCATCCCCTTTCTTCTGCTTATACAGACACCCAGACCTCCATCTCCCCAGCCACCTCCTCCACCTTATCTGGGGGAAAACTGAGGCCTTCTCATCACTACAGAAATATAACAGCAGTATTCCAGTAGCACTCTTCTTGTTTTGATGAGGACTTCATGGACCAGATTTAACGTTTTCCTGCAGCTGAACTGCAAATGACTGTTCCCACCTAACCTAGAACCCATTTCATGTATTTCTACAGAAAAATAATCTTGTATTGGTGCAAAAAAACCAAGCAAAATAACATGGCAGATGCATGACACTGCAAAGCTGCTGAGCCCAAAGTTGAAGCAATCACAAGAAATTCACTAATGACTCTTATATGCAGATTCTCTGACGTTTACTGTCATAGAAATGATCCCAATTTATGCTGCATAGTTACACTGGCTGGCTGACTGGCTCTCCAACAAAACAGCCCAAGGCAGAAGTGGCTCTGTACTTCAAGCAGGTAAATGATCAACTCTCCATATTCAGCTCTTGCCACGTTCTACATGTCTGAATTTGGTTGCTATTCCCTGTGAGTTTTTTAGCCCCATTCAAATAAGATTTTTTGGGGTCATCTTTATTACTGGTATTTATTTAAGAAGCGACTGAAAATTATACCCAGCGGACCAACTGAGTGACAAAAAAACAACTAAACAACCCAAAAAGTAAAAATGAGGATCCACGATAAAGCAAAAATGTTACAGTGCATCAACTGACTGTCAAATGCTCCTGGAAAGGTATTGGTAGCTTTGGAAACTACTGACAGCTTGGTAAGAAAACCAACTGTTTTTAATGTGAGCGTTTCTAATGGTAACCCCAGGCTGACAGGGCTCCTGACCGCTGAAGCACAGAGCCCTGCTGATTTAGAATAATTGAATTGTTTTTGAGTAACACACTTACCACAGAGCCTAATTATCTCAATTTGCCTAGGATCTTACCTGTGACACTGTGATGCCACATTTTTTGGCCAGTTCTTCTTTGGCCTCCTCGCTGGGATAGGGGTTACTGAGATGGGAGTAAAAATACTCGTTTAGGATCTCTGTCGCCTGTTTGTTGAAGTTCCTCCTTTTTCGTCTGATCAGAAAAAACACAGAAGAGAAAAATGAATCATCCCTTGCACCATCGTTTAATCAATAACTGTAATAACAAAATCAAATGGAGTGATAACAAAAAAAGAGAGTCAATAAGTCTTAGAGTCAAATAGAAATATAAGTACATATGAATAAGATTTAGTTGGGGGCACACACACACACACACACACACACACCTGGCATCAAGAAAGCGTGAGCGCAGGATCATAACAGCCTCACAGGTGCTCTGCTTCAGCTGCATCTGAATGGAGCTGAACTTGCGGTGGATGATGCTGACCATGCGCTCGATCTCTTTGGGCGAGATGGGTCGTGTTCGAGACTGCTCCCTCAGCAGGTTCATCACATGGGTGGTGAACTCATTGCACGCCTGGATGCACAGACAGACAGGATTCATAAAAAGAATAACTATCGCAGAGGCTTGACAGCTTCAGACAGAACAAAAGGATGAAATTGGATTCTGGTGAGCCTGCACCTTCACTGGTAAGCCTTGGCACGAGCAGTGCTGACAGTGTAACAGCAGTAGTGTTAGAGGTAATAAGAATAGTCTGAATTAAAGCGGCAGACACGCAGCGATGTTTCAAGCCAAACAAATGTGGCAGCGGAGTCATACAGCGGAGGCAGCGAGCACTTGCAGTGCTCTGAATATTAAAAAGACTTCTCTTCAATAGAAGAGAAAATGTGACAAGTGAAGAGAAATCTAAAATGACAGCAGGCTTTCAGTCCCGTTCATGTTCAAGAGGTTTAAACTGTCTCCCTCTCTTTTCACTCCATCTTTCCGTCTACCTCGTTCTCTCTCTGTCTGAATCAGTCACTGGATATGACTGCATTCAGAGTCAAGGTGTCTGTTGCTTGTCAACACCAGGGTTACGTCAGTCAAAGTGATGCACTGAGCAGCCGTTCTGCTTGCACACACACATGCTAGACACTACTCACTCATACCACGTGAGGTGTACATAGCGTGGTGACACAAAAATGCTCAGGTGTATATTGACTTTGACAGTTAGCGATGACTAGCCTTCCTCGGAGAAGATGACAAACCCAGAACGCTTTGACTTCCACGGGAATGACAAGATGTTACAGTCTTTGGAAAAGAGCTGGTGTGTGACTGATATAATGGCTGCTTGCCTGCTGAAGATAGCATCTCTGAAAGGCTCGGCTTGTCTGTCCCACGAGTGCTGATTTCAAGAACATTATACTCTTAGACTGAGAAAATTACTTAAACATCCTCAGGAAAATATCTCATCTGTCCTTTACTAACTTATTCGTATTTAGGCTGGCAGCATGGAGCCTCTCCCAGCATGAAAAGAGCAAGAATGTCTGGTCTGGACGGGACTTTAGACAGCTAAAACGAAAAGCCAGATCCTCAACATTACAAAAAGAGTGAGATCATATCGACAGAACGGCAAGATCTTCCGTCCTCATCGATTTTTGGAACTGCTGAAATTTATGCCAATAATTCTCACAAAATGCACTTTTGCTTTTTTTTTTAGATTCCCTATCCATCAACATGAAAGTGCAACGTTTTGCCTCTTTCCAAACATCTACTATCAAAGAATAGAAAAATCAAATTTTTTGCTAACAAAAGGTTTTCTCTAATAAAATAATGAATTTACACACAGGATTCCTCCTCATTACATATATCCATATATACAATTCAAGAAAAAAGGGCTCATGGCTCATGGGCACATCAATAGGGGAGATCGTCTTTTTAAAGGGGGTTTAATTTCTGTGTCTTTTGTTGAGCAAAGTGCTCAGTTTTTACTAGGAAAAAACCCCCACTTACATACAGCTTATGTATGCACTTGCATTATACTAAAACAGCAACATAAATAACTTGTGCACACAGAGGACCTGAGCTAAATCCGTGATCTATGATAGCTGAGGAAGTGTTGAATGTCTTTTGAAGCAACGTGTAATAAAGAATGAGCTTCCTTTTCCCCCACCTGCTCGTACTTCTCCAGCTCCGTGTGGTAAATTTGCCGGATCTGAGACAGCTTGGCCCGATAGTCAGAGTGTTCTGCTGAGTTGTCGGCGCCGATGCCGCCAGTGGCTGCCGCTGCGGCGGCCGCAGCTGCCGACCCGCCGCCTTTCTCCGGTCCGGCCACGCCCTCTGCCAGCAGCATGTTGTCCAGTCTCATCAGCTGGGGATCTGGAGGCTCCTCCTCCTGGGCACCTCGAATACTGAGCACTGTGGAGGACAGAAGAAGAGGTCACGAGAGCAATGATGTAATACAGGCCAATCTGCATGGGTGTTCAAAATGACCGTGGGTATAAAAATTTTACAGCGCCTAAAAAAGGAGTCTTAAGTATTCTTCCATTATACTGAGTAGACACCCTGAAATACAGGCGTCATTAAAAGAGTTCAAGTCCACTCCATAAAAACCTGCAGCCTTACACAGGCTGGCAGCTGAGCAAGAGCATAAAACTATCATTTCATTGATTTTGACTATCATTTCATGCAAAAAAGAAAAAAAGAAAAATGACACAGGCTCCTACCAGAGTTCATGTTTCATGTCTCTCTGGTAGCTCAGACTAAGTTCAGTTTCTAGCTGAGGGCTTTATTATCCTGTTAATGTCTAAACAGAAAAAACAAAACAATTATGAGTCCTGCCAGAGTTTGATAAATAAAATAGTTTGTTAAATAAAACAGTCCCAGTGCCAGATTTACAGAGAAATGAAAAATGATGAGTACATTAAAGAAATATAGTAACATTAATCATAATTAAGAGTTCAAAATTCAGCACTCGACAAAGAAAATATTCTTTCAGTAGGAATAAATCTAACATTTGCTTCAAACTGGATGCATATATCTCCACTCTGTACAAGTCCTCATAACAGCACACCTTAGACGCTGGTGCCACAGCCACTGTTTAGATAGGACAGCGTCTGAAGCTAAACTGAAGCTTCTCATACCTACAGGCGCTCAGCTCTCGGCTGACACTCATCTCCCATGGTGTGGAGAGCGAAGTGTAAACACAGCAAAGACAGGCCTGCTGAGGTGGACAAGCATAAATGACAAACCACACCACAACACGCACAAGTGCAGGCTCATCTCGCACGAAAACTCTCCGCCGGTGGCTCTACTAACACTATTTTAACTGTAACAAGCGGTTCACCCTTGCTTTCAAACAGAGAACGAGTTTTTTTTTACTGCCCTGCCTCTTTCTGCCACCAGAAGGCTCCCTCTGTAAAGAAGCGGAGCGTCCTGCTTTTCAGCGAGCAGCTGAAAACAGCCGACCAGGTGCAGCCCCTCCGTTCCATCCCCTGTCTTCAAGGACAAAGACAAAGCTGCCACAGCATTTGTCATGCACACTTTAATCCACACATCTATCAAAATGCTTCAAGAGGACGGTCTTACATTACATACTGTACGTCTCTTCCGTGATGGCTGTTGGCAGTGAGGGGATGTGACAGGCTGTGTGACAGAGAAAGCCATATTGTAGCTAAACAGTCTCAGGTCACAGCGACGGCTCCTTTGTAATGAGGATGTAAGGCTGAGACGCCCTGTGACCTTTCCGGGGAGCAGGGGGTCCAGATGGATTCCAGGAGCCGCGTGGGGAGCTTGTCTACCCCAGTCCACCTCTTTTCAACTGCCCCCCGCCACCACCCCGACCACCACATCCACCCCCCCCACCTTTTTTTTCCCTTCCCTCCCTTTTTCTCCTCCAGCAATAACATCATCCATTCCCATCAGCTCCAACACGTGAGCAAGCGCAGCTCAGGAGGCAAATGTCAATGGCTATCAGACGGCTGGAAAAGGTCAGGAGTTCAGATGGGGGGAGCGGGCGCATGTGCGCGAGTGTGTGTGTGGGCGCATGTGCACATGTGCTGGTAGATGAATATGTGGATATTTTTCATGTGAATCACACCAGCGGGAAATTATAACACTCGCCAATTTGATTCTGACAAAATAGTGGCACATCCCTACCAGAGGGGGAATCTAATGAGCCTAAGAGTGATTTATTCATTCCCTCCAAGTCCCCGAGTGCACAACTAAAAGCATGAAATGGATTAAATAAATACAATTAATAAGGAAAATCAAACAATTCACTGTGCTGTGGCATAATTACCCCAACCACAGCCATCAGCTTTATTTATTTCTGTTCAGTAATAGCAATGAAATCGATTAGACCTCAATGCCAGTCAAAGTGCTCGTCGTGAACTCTGCGACAGTGGACTATACATTAACGTAATCACCTGACAAAGGTGAGTGCCCTCTATTAAAATAAGTCACCCGCTCCCAACAGTTGCACAACAACAACAACAATGGCAGCAAAAAAGGAAAAAAAACTCTTTAAAACACACCTTTGACTTTCTCTGGTGGCGACAAAGGAGCGGAGACCGCCCCACTCTGCGATTCTCTTATTCCACGGACAGTCACAGATTAGTATCTATAAAAGGAAGATGGCCATCATCTCATCTTGATCATTACCGACAGACTTAATTGAACAATGAGAGGACGCAATTCCCCTCTCTGTCGCTTCCTCCTTCCCTCCCTCCCTCTATCCTTCCTCCTCTTCTCGTCGTCTCTCCTTCCCTTTGTTTGCACGTTCTTGTGTCATTCCTTTCCCAAGATTTGGGCCACCAACCCCACAACCACCAAAGAAAGGGCAAAAATAAATGTGCATTGCAAACTATTCTCGAGCCACTTCCTATATGATGAATGGACTTCTAAGAATAAGCCTTTGTTTTGCTTATTGACAGAATTAATTTATGCCGTTTTACTTCCTTAAGAGCTGGCTCATGCCCATCGCCGCACTGCCTGCTGTTTGCAGACAACAGGAGTGTAAATAAACATGACGATTAAGCCACCCACTCATACAGGGAGACTCAAGGTACAAGGAACGCACACACACACAGACACACACATGCAAACACACTGCATGAACAAATGTAAGCACTCTTAATAACGAGGAAGCACACAGTAATAAAAAAAAAAAAAAATACACAGCTACGCACATTGCCGGACTACCCCGAGCACCCAGCCCGGCGCCCTGCGAGCACTTTTAAATGAAAACATGTTTAATTAATGACGTCGAAGTATTCTGTCACAATTAGGAAGATTTACAATCAAACAAGGCAGCAGTGATGTCCCTGACAGCCACGATGAAAGTTTAGCCCTCTTGCCTCTGACTGGCAGCTAGCAGCCAACGCTGGACTGGATCCATTTCCCATCAATACAGTAATGCAATACACTCCACAGCCCCGTAGTGTGTATGTATGTGTGTGTGTGTGTGTGTGTGTGTGTGTGTGAGTGTGTGGGCCTGTCACAGACCAGTCAGCAGGAGTGAAAGCGACAGCCACATGATAATGTAACATCACCACCATTCATCCCTGCCACACAGCATTCTGAGACAAAACAACAACAACCTAGGAACCTGAAAAAAGCAGCGTGATTTACAGCAGACATGACAAGTATCACTAATACAAATCCTCCCCTCCCCGCTCCTTCAAGGAGTTCACCATCCTGCCCTCATCTGCATCTGATACAAGCCCAATAACACAGTCTTCATAAGAGGCAGCACTGAGCCATATCTCATGCAGACACGACGTAGAGGTGAACTACATTTCTACACAATGCTATTATCATCAGCGAGAGCACTAAATGAATATTGCGTTACATTACGTCCAATTTACGGTATGCGCTGTGTGATCATTCCTCCCGAATTCGATTTGGGCTTTAATAAAGAAAAGGACAATCGTTACGAATTCGCCAATCAGACATCTCGACAAAATATCAGCCGTGAAAACATTTATATTCTTCATCCTTAAAGTCCTTTTTTGCCATGTTTCTGCAGGATGTGTGATTTATGCGCAAACTTTCTCAGGCTCCGTACGTTCTGTCAATGAGATAATGGAAAGCTGTTTAAAGATTACTGCACCGATTTAGCGCCACGCACCTATAACACTGTCTGACTCACAATGGACAGTTAAATGGACACATTTTAAATTCCATTCATTCTTCCTTAGTGTCAAAATATGGCACCTACATTACCCACAATTCAACGGCTCAAAATAATACTGCATAATAGCAGAGACGGCGACATGTGTCAGCCTCTTTCTAGTGCTCCTTAAGACCTGCAATCACACTGTGATGTGGAGCTCCCTTTAAACGTGGCCCAGAGATAATTCTCCTCTCCAGTGTGCATTGTTTCATTGAACTGCTTGCTTTTGGTTTATTTCTGATGCACTGAAACTATTTTAAATTTGATTAATATCGTGGCAGTTCAAAGGGTATTTCCTCTCAATGCGAGATGAGGATCTCACAATTTTAGCCGCGAACGAGTACGCGTTTCAGCATTGATCTGTAATTTCCAAAGCCCTTTTGTTCTGTGCGAATTACAGCACCGATCTCAAAGATATTTTGTTACTAAATCGACTGCAAAAACTGGAATCCTCACGACAGGGAGCTGCGGCAGGCGATGCCGGTCAGTTTTTGACCCCTGCATTCGTCACAATACTCTCTGATTGAATTTTCTGTCAACTCGCCGATCAGGTAATCACTGTTTCATCTGTACGGACGAGTCCGACGGCACTGATCTCGGCTTTCAAGCTCGACACCTTTTAATACTCACGGTTACAAACACATTTCACTCGGTAGCGGGAAAGCAATCATCATAAAACGTATTGTGACATTTTTCAAACTGACCCCACAGAGTTGAGGTAAACTACTGAGCAATGCAATTATCATTACTGAGACACTGAATGAATATTATGTTACATTAAATCCAATTTACTGTATATGTGGTCATTTCTATTGAATTGAATCTGGGCTTTAATAAAGAAAGGACAATCATTATGAAATTACTAATCATAGCTCACAGCCTGCGCCATGAAAACTCTTTAACACTGAGCTGTTTACAGGGGCAAGAGACGAGTTGGGGTTTTTGTCTGACTTATTGTCATGAAGTAATTAAAGCTCGACTGTGTAACCAAAACAGGAAGAGGATATAATGATGGACGTGGAACAAGTGAAGCAAATATGGAAACTCTGGCTGACAAGTGAAAAACACCCATGTTTGTTGGAGGAAAGCAAAAAAAAAGGAGAGTGAAAGAAACTGAAAGTTCAGTTTAGCATTTTCTCAGCGTATCTGTTTTTTTTTATTCACTTTAAAATTTTCGCTTCCATTTATTGCCAATTAGTTTCCAGCTCATTTCATTTTAGCTTTTAAATTCCTTTTTAGTTGAATTTTTATCCGTATTCGTGTTTTTTCTTTATTAAGTAAGGCAGGGGTGGTCCATTAAATTTCCCAAGAGGCCACATAGAGTAACTGGGACACCAGTGAGCTTATAAAGAGATAAAAATTAATACTGAGCAAAATTGAGTTCAGCTTACTGGTCCCAGTTACTTACTGTTGCCCCATGGGAAAATAAATTATCAATTTTTTTTGTTATACAGCTAATTATTGCACATATTTATTATTAACAGTGAGTAGGGGCGTGCTTGTCCGGTGCCGCTTTAAGTAGTCCTAAAATGTTTTCCACTCCAAGCTCAAAGCGAGATTTGTGGCTATCCATGAACTCATGGGAAACTTTCTCAGGCCCAAAATGTTCTCTCCATCACAGATAATGGGAAGCTGTACAGCCTCAGTACACAAGGGCATAGTCATAAAGTACCTCTAAAAACAGCTTTATGTTTTATCAGCCATCTCGAATATCATGTGCAGAAAAGGGGCAGAGCTGAAGTGTTGTATCTGTCACTGGGTGGGGGGATGGGGACACAAAAGGACAAGGAAAAACACCAGAGAAATACTGGAGAGACAGACAGAGATGAGGAGATGTGGATGGTGCTGGCAAGGAGTGATGGAGAGAGAATGAGAGGCGAAAAATAGAAATGGAATAGGAAAGCGAGGTGTCAATTAAAAAAATGAACCCCAGTGCATTTGGGAGGTGACAGCTGGTGGGAGACGAGCTGACAGGCGTCACATTAGGCGGATTTGGTGGCCGCTCCCCTCATCCCTTGCTTTTTTTCCTTCCCCTCTGTCTCTCCCCTTCTCTGGCTTTCTCCACTAGCGACCGGCAGTTTCTCATTCGGCAGCAGCAGCGGCGGTGGCGGCAAGCGAGGCAAGAACTCAGCTTGGTGTTTTTCAGAACAAGTTCCCCCTGCAGCTACTCCTAATAACGGTAATTATCGTCATCATCTGAGGCTTAAGCAGGCCAGTTTGAGGCCTGAGGGGCTGGCCTGATAATGAGGCAGCCAGCGCCAGAGGAGAAGACCATTCAGTGCACCGCCCTGCCACCAACGCAGAGCACTCCCATTTAAAAGCCTTCATTAAAATAATTCATTATTCAAAATAGGCAATACATTAGCCCCTGGCTGTCTGTCTTTCTTAAGGTGTCTCAAAAAATATATATCTCCTTGACTGAATCAAACTCATGCTCAGCCCATGCAGTTCCAACTGCTCGAGGCTGCGTAGGAAACCACAGCAGCTGAATAGCTGAGGAGAAGTCACAAGCTTGTGGAGCAGCGAGCTGCACAGCCGGCCTGCAAGCAGAGAGACAAAGATGTCTCTGTGGAGAGAGGACAGTCCACAGAATACCACAAAATACACAAAGACTGGTCGTATTCATTTTTGGATAAACGTCAGGCAGGGTTTGGCTTTTTTTTAAAAATTGATTTATTTTTATATATTTTTTACGATTTTTTAACAATAAGACAGGTGACAAAAAGAAAGAGAAAAAGAGGGACGATTATATACAGGTGCCAGAATTTTAACCATACATGCTGAATTTATCGTTCGCCCATTTTTTGAATCTGATATTCGTGGACTTTAAAGAGAGTGGCCAGGCGTGTGAAACATTGGCGTCAATCCTTCATGGGCTTTCAGTACTGGCAGAAAAATTTTAGCCTCATAAAAGAGTGGGACAACGCATTAAACAAACGACAAAATCACTTATTACGAATGTCTCGAAACCACTGGCAAAGTAAAATGAGTTTCAGCTCTGACGAGGTATTTGATCCATGAAACCCCATTTTTTAGCCAAGCTGTCAATCTTTTCTTTTTTTCCTGCTGTTTAAGTACCTAAACAATCCCCTGTTTTTCAGCCTCTAATCAAATGCCAGCGCACTGACGCTGTCCCGGGCAACAGTTGGTGAGGAGGTGATGTGTGAAGTGTTCGGAGCCAGGAGGAGGTTGTCCGTGATAGTTAGCGTCCTGCCCTAACTGCTGCCCTACAAGCCCTCCCAACGCACCAGGACGAGACACGAAACAAGAGGTCCACTAAAACAATCCTCCTCGAGTCCCCGCGGTGTGTGTTCCTGTGCATGGCACATTTCATAAGGCCCCGCTCTTTGACTGGTGATGAGTTTATGCGACGGTAATTAACAGTAATTAATCCTTAATTACAGCAATTAGCAGAGTCGCAGTAAATTAAGCCACATCTGGAGGCACGGAGCAGGGCGAGACAAGTAGGGGTGGGCTTTTTGACTAGCGGGGGGAGGCAGAACCCACGTGACCGAGATTGTTTAGGTCTACCTGGGATGCCCAGGGTTGCCATCCATGCTCAAGGCAGTTTGACGGGAGCTGTGATACACTGTGTGATCTCAGAGGTGGATGATGGGGCAGGGTCTGATGAACACGAAAGGCTGAGAGACGAGGTTCATTGCTGAACAAAATTGTTTCATCTCAGGGAGAAAGGCTCCCTTAAGCTACCATGCAAGGACACCCACCATATGGCCGCTCATAGACAGTAGTGCTTGTGGTTCTGCTTCGCTGTGCTCGGCTTCACTCGACAACATGTGAACATGAATTTTTACACAACCGTCACCGCAAAGCAAACCTGGCTCACAGTCTGTGGAAGAAGGAGAAGAAGAAAAAAACTACACCCACTTTCTTTTTTTACAGGGGAAAATAGAGAGAACGGAAACACAGAGATGCCGCCGGGACATTTTATTACTAACATGATGCACAGAGCCTATTCACAGTCACATGGCTCAGTCTGCGCTATCCTATACTATTAAAAAAGATTCTGAGTGGTTACTTAGATTATCCCATGATACATTTCATGCCCACTGGGAGCAATATCTCCAATGATGACAATGCGTCCCTCCATAAAGCACAAGTGGTCACTGAGTGCTTTGAATGGCATGATAATGATGTTAGCCATATGCCTTCTGCAAATAGATATGATCCTTTTGTCTTTTCTATATATAGATAACTTATAGCGTATACATTATCTGTGCATCAAGGAAAAGTGACATCAGAGACTAAATATATAATATAGGATGATCCAAATTAGATAAGTGCCAGTGTGTGTGCTTCTTGACTGATCAGTAGTTAATTCGTTCTATTTTGGAGAGAAACTTGTAGATTTCGTGGATTAAATCACTGGTAGCTGTTCAGCTTCCCTCATTTCTGCCATACAGCAAAATCCCTGAAGCTTTCCACAAGTTTAGATCACACTCCAGCAAATCCATAAAAGACACTTTTGTTGTCCCATGATAAGTCACAGCAAAGCTAAAAATATCAGCGTTCTGTCCTGGAGGATGAATTTCCGGGATTTAAGCTATAGCCGCAAGAACAACTAATTTTCTTCACTCGAGTTGCTGCAATTAACCACAGCTTGGATGAATTTTAGACCTGCAATGCTACTTTATGCTTCTGAACTACATTTCAGAGGCAACTTTATTTTTTACTCCACAACATTTTTATCACAGTCATTATTTTGCAAATGGCAGATTTGAAAGCAAAGAAAGCATATCTTAAACAAATATCAGTTAAACAGTAATTAGTTTAAATGACTGCAACGAAAATTATGTTCATAATAATAATGTGAATATCTATTTAATCATCATATTTTTATTACTTTTGTTACTTAAAGTATTTGATTTAATTCAAAAAACTATCACAGAAGCTTTATTAGTTACTATGTGGGCTTCAATATATCTCTGCTAATAACAACAGAGTTTAACTTTACAGCTTTTCTCAATCGCTTTGGTGCAGTTCTCACATCAGAAAAGATATTCTCACTACTCTTGGAGTTCCCAAATCAGTAACGCAGCCACATTAGAAGCGATACACTTCTCACTTGAATTTCACTATTATTTATACAATGTAATCCAGAAGTGGGCAATTAATTTTCCAAGGGACATTATGAGAAGCTGGGACTGTTGTGTCATCAAGACAGTTTGTACTTGTGTCAGTCACATCTCTCGCTTTCCTGAATGCTATGTTGCACTGCGCTGGTGTTTTCAGCCAAATTAATAAAGAGCAAGGCCAGGAACACAAGGGTCAGTAACAGCACTAAAACTCCCCTTCAGTTAGAAGCAAACATAAACACAGTGCATACTCTTAGTCTTGTGTCACGGCACCTGTGACGTGGCAATGACATAAGAGCTTATACTGTAAGTATGCGCTCATTGGCCACTTTATTAGGTACACCTTGCTAGTACGAGGTTGGACTCCCTTTTGCTTTGTTGCTGTGCTGCTCTGGTACAACAACTAGGTGCTGGAAACAGAGAATTTGCTCCATGCTTACATCATAGCATCACACAGTTGCTTCAGACTTGTCAGCTGCTCGTCCAAGTGTGGTCCAAGTGCAGCCCATCTGTGCCACGTTCGATGTGTTGCGTGTTCACAGATGCTCTTCTGCACACCTTGTTTGTAACGAGTGGTCGAGTGAGTTTTTTCCTTGCCTTCGCATCAGCTTGAAGTAGTCTGGCCATTCTCCTCTGACTTCTGATTACTAAATACAAGCTATTTTCATCCAGAGAACTTTTTAGTCCGTTCTCTGTAAACCCAAGTTGTGTGGGGAAAATCCCAGTTGATCAACAGTGACTGAAATACTCAGACCAGCCTGTCTGGCACTAACAAAAATGCCACGTTCGGTCGCTTTTCTTCCCCATTCTGATGCTCAGTTTTAACTTCAGCAGGCTGTCTTGACCATGTCTGCATGCCTAAATGCTTTAATGATTGATTGCCGTGATTGCCTGATTACATATTTGCATCAAGTAGCAGTTGAACAGGTGTACCTAATAAAGTAGTTTCTTAATGTATGTAGCGTGAGTTTACTGGATTACACAATAGTTGGTGCTGTGTTCAGATTGTATTTATATAAAGTTTTAAATAAATCCTTACCATTTCATTTTTGTGTCGGTACACTTCATTAGGCCTTAATTTTTGCTGTACTCGCTGTCAGTAAGATTTTTAATAAAAATGTTTTTAAAAGAATTTGATGTCTAAGTTTTAAAATGGTGGTGAAATGTTTTTTTTTTCATTCATCACAGATTTGAAGTGCTTGACTGATTTCTCATGTTTTGACATGTGTGAAAAAGACAACTGCGTTAAGAGTGCTGACAATTATTTTTCTGATGTGAGAATTGCACCGAAAAAGGGATTGAGGAAAAACTGTAATCAGCAAAAAAATTAACAATTTTAACAATTGACTGTATTTGAATTGTTTTATCTGATCTATCCAAGTTTTGCACATAAACATGAAAAGGTGAAGGTGAAACAAGTAACAGTCTGTTTGTTCTTTAAGAAAAAGAGAGGACAAATGTTTATCTAAAAGATAAAAATGACTCTTCTTTATAAAATCCTGAGGTGGGCAATTCCTTTTCCCAAGGGATCTTATGAGAAACTGGGACTGTTGTGGAGGGCCGCATCAAAAAGCTTATAAGCAGCAGTCTAATCACAGATGCCCACACCACTGTGTATCCAGCCACCTCCTCCAGCTCTCCTGGTAGGACAACGAGGCGCTCCCAAACCAGCTGAGAGATATAATTGCTCCATCGTGACTGGGATCTGCCCAGAGGTCTCCTCCCAGTATGAGAACACCTCAACTGGCTGCTTTCAATGTAGTATCGGAGTAGTATCGAGTATCAGCTCTACTCCGAGCTCCTCCTGGATGAATGAACTCTTTGTCCAATCTCTAAGGCTGAGTCCCGACACCCTCCGTAGGAAGCTAATTTCTGATTTTCTGTTCAGTACCCCCAGCTCGTGGCCATAGGTGAGGGTAGGAATGCAGATTGACCGGTGAATCGACCAAATCAGACTGCAGCGTCTGCATCACTGCAGAGGATCTTACGATCTTATCGACGAATAAAATAATTTGTTTGCAAATGCCAGAAATCTGCGACTGTCTGTTTTGTCGCACAAAGGCATCCTGTTTGTGATTCAAAGCCGAAAAACGAAAAACACTCACATTTGAAAAACTGGAGTAAATGTTTGATAATTGTTTTTGTAAAAAAATATGTGTGATCAACTAATTGAATCAACCAATTAATCACTGTGAAGTGTAATACTAGATTGAAACACATTATGCTGCACTCAATATTTGGACATTGATAGATCTTTTGAAAGCAGAATGGATTCGCTTATCTCAAGCTTGTCATCAAAACACAAGTAAAGAGTGCACCAAGGCTCACATTCATGCCCGAATGTTTGATGGGCTACAAGTTGCCAATAATGCTGCAACACTTGGGAGATATGCCTGAGCAGGAAATATCATCTTTCCCCGCATTTATCAGGGAAGCTTCACACCAAGAGAAAATAAGTCATACTGGCTTTGTTCCTGCTGCGTGTGCAGTTTGTTAGGGTGCTGTCACAACTACAGAAATCCCTCTGAGGTTTGCTGTTTTGCCAGGCCTGATGTTCAAACGCAGACTAGTAATGCTCAGTCTGCCCTGAGCTGTAAGGAGAGAAAAACAATGTAAGCAATCACTGTCCACGAGTGAGACCACCTCCACTGCATTCACTCATTTTTCTTGGCTTAAAATGTTTGTCAAGATCTGCTTATAGCATGCCATATGGGCGATTGTTTGCCTTTGACTTAAAAAAAAATAGCGCCAGACTCTTTGCATAAACAAAACAGAGTACTTAGAAGGAAAATGCATGCACTTTTTTTTTTACATGTGAAACCTCACTAGACACTACTAGAGCTGCCCTAATTTCAAAATAATGCAAATAAATTTGGCTAATGACTGCTAAGGGAAGCTGCAGCATTCTCACTGAGTAAGGGTTAGAGGGAGGTCAACTTGGGACAACAGTTTAGAGCTGTAACAGTGAATATGACAGTGCAATGGCTGTAGGCAGAGAGAGTGAGCCACGAGTGTGTTTACAGCAGAGGTAGCGGTCCAAGCAGTCTAAGTGGCCCGGCTGGCAGGCCTACCACACCACTAGCGGATAAAGCCTAGTCATTAATCACCGGCCTGTGGGATCGTCCCACTGTAGCAGAATACTAGGTCAGAGGGAGCTCCTGCTGTCAATCAGCACTAAAAAACGTGCACGCGAGTCTAAGTGGAGTGGGACTGTAAGCGGAGAAATGTGCTTTAGATGGGAACATGTCATTTTCAGCCCGCAGCTACAAAAAGCATACAGTACTGAGGAATTAATGCATTAATGCAAACACCGGTGTGCAAGTGCTAGACGTCATTTACATGAAAAGCACATCAAGTCATCCACTGGGAGTGAAAGCAGCATTTTCTGCCCTAAAAGCTGAAGCTTGATTTAAAAAAATAAAGAGAACACTGCTCTATTTTTTTTAAAGAACGAAGAAGAAGAACAAGGAGCAAACTGGTATACGGTGCAGACAGCCCTGTGGCAATAAGTCTGCACGCCGGAAACACTGATATCCCGCTCAGATAAGAGAAACGTGTGAATCAAGGGACTGCCGAATGCAGGTTCAACCAGTGTTTGGCCCATTTTTTTTTTCACGGTGCTTTCATAGGCTAATTCAGAGTCATCACGGCATAGAAACACTTGCATTGGCAGAAAACCAGCGTGGCCTCAACATGGGTCACGATGCTGGGCTGATGGGGTGATAAGAGAAGTGAGGAAAACGCAAAAAAACTAAAGCCGGTGAAACGCACTGAGCTCCGACTGGCTCACTGTAGATGAGAAGTGCAGATAGGCAGCATACTTTTATAGTCTCCGCTCTATGCAGCTCGTTTGGTTATCTACTCTGACACGCTGTACTCAGTTTACTCTTACGTCATGCAGCCCCTGTGCTCACGCTGTGTTCAGCTGTGTCTGTTTAGCAGGGAGCACAAAATTTAAACGTGAGGTCATATCTGTCCTAGTAAACTGAGGGATTAATAAAATATACCGTGCATTTTTAAAATTAATGACAGCCTCTAATAAGATCATAATTACTAAAATGAAACTGAGTCTATATCTGTCACAATTACTTGTTTCTACTTGTTTTTTTTTTTCTATCCATTGACCCACATATCCTGTGTTACTGCTCACAGATTTAAATAGACACTCTGAATATTTTCACTCAATTTGTTCTGCAAGCTGAAATTCCACATGCTTCCTTCAGGGGTTGAACCTGTGCAGATGGCACGAAGAAGCACTGCTAAGAGCCCGCCGCAGAAACACGCTCAGATCGCTGTAACCATGGAAACAATGTCAAACATTTTATCAGGCTTACAGATGCCCAGCTGAAAGCGAAATCACGAACAAAAATGAATAATCCACCAAACACCGCCATCATTTGAATAAATTTAAGGCGTCTGATTTCACCTCACACTCACTTCACACTTTTTTGTTTTTTAAGTGATGAAATGTTATCCTCTTGTTACTACTGCTGATGTCCGAGTTTCTGTCCTTATTGTGTTTTTGTGATTTACTTAGGCACATGACGACAACGCTAAGGTCATTAAAACAGCACAACAGCAAAAAAGGAAAAAAGAAGGCTATAGAAACTGGTTTTTCAGAGGCACACCATTAGCTGAAACCCCTTCATGAAATGGGAAAAAGGAGCAATGAAACACCATTCTCCAAAAGATTAAGTGTTAGATGGTGACGGTGGTGGTGTGGAGCGCTAACATGTGGGCTCAAAATCTCCCTTATGCATTCAAATAGGTTGAAATCTTGTGACTGCGAAGGCCGGCATGTGACTCACATCATTTTCATATTTAAAACATTCAGCGAGGCCAAGTGAGCCCAAGAGACCATTCCCAAGAGGATAGAAATGCTTCATCGTAGGATCAAGATCAAAGTGATCACCTAACATCTTTGTACCGATGTGCAGTAACTGTTCCCTCTAAGTGCGGACAAGCAGACTCAAAGCATGCCAGCAAAAATGCCGTAACAGCATAACAGAGCTCCTGGATCCTGGATGCAGGTCAAAGGTCTGTTCTGCTTGTTTCTCAGTCTTTGTTACGTGGAAGTACACTGACAGTTTTCCTGAAAACTTTAAAAAACACTAAATTGATTTGGATCTGTTTATTTAGGTGATGATGTTACCACATGATTATTTAAGAATGGGTAACACGAGAGGATTTTTTTTCTAGTTTTCCATCTTGTTTCAGTATTTTCAGGCATTCAGAATTAAAAAATTAATTTCATGCTGAAGTTCCACTTCTTAAACTGGATCATGCTCCAGCTTCATCTCCCCTCCCCGGCCCCCTGGGTGAGACAACAGTCATATACTGTCGGTCAGCCTTTACACACCTGCATCCCCAGCTGGACCTCAAACTCCCTCCCCCTCCGCCCAAGCTCCACAGTGCTCTACTCCCAGCTGCCTGGGCTATTTATAGGCCTTGTTTCATTTCCACACCTGCAGGGGGGCAGAGTTGTCACAGTGGGCCCACAGAGGCTCTCTGGAGTACTGCACGGGAATGAAAATGCACCTTGCTGATGCAGGAACTTATTCTTGTCACTCTCTCCCTGCAGACTCGCACGGCACTATTTTGTTGTGCATATGCAGTGCAGTATGTGGTGCAAAGATAACGCGAAAAAAGCAATGCGTGTAAATAAGATTCCCCCCTGACTAGCGTGAGGTGTATTGGCATGGATTACACTTTGAATAATCAGGTGTTTGCAGTAACACGCACAAACACACACACACACAGCAGCTTGATATTATATCGGCACATTCCCTCACAATATCCTGCATGGACATTACTCTTTTTTTAAAACTTGATTAAGCGGAACCAGCTAGGTGATATGCAACAACACCTTAAAGTTGCTATTTTTCCTCCTACATTTCTGTTTTTTTCCTGTCATGCTTTTCTACTCTGGATGTAGTGGGCTGAGGATCCAGTCAGCGGATTACATTATCAGTCTGACCTAGTTGCCAGCTATCTCCTGAGACCTGAGGAGCCAGGCTTTCTGCACAGCCTTCCGCTGCTACAACACGCACACTGTGTAACTTTAATTTATCAGGGGGAAGAGGAGGGAGAAATGTGACAGGTTGACAGTTCTCTTTGCCTGCCACTCTGAGCACTCCCCTCTCCCCGCAGTGTGCTGGTTAAGTGTCCTCGCTATAGAACAGTGCATTACAGGAGCGACTATTATTCAGCGCCCTGGAAACTCATCAGCTAGGTTGGAACCCTCTTATTAACGCGAACACTTAAGGTGAGATTTGCACAGAAATATGCGATTCAGGAGGTGAGGAGAGAGCTATTTTTTCTATTTTGTCTTAAAGAGCAAAGAAGTCGATAGACGATGTAATACACGGGAAGTAGTCACGTCATTCGCTTATGCACCTAAGCAAAAGTGTAAAAAGCAGTCTGTTACAAATAAAAAAATGAAGTAAAAACCATAATATCAGTATGGAAATATAGGTGGTGCTATTTAAAGTATGAAAAATATGGGTTATAGCCGTGAACATACTTGATCTGGGACACATGTTAATACATATCACTCAGGCTGTCACTTTATGATTATCATTACAAAAAACTCCAATAGTAAAATTAGCCAAACTAACTGTTTTTTCTGTGTGTTGTTGTGGCAAATTAATTAAACAAATGCAGGGAGGAGCTCAGACTAATCTTATGTGCAATATTACAGAAACAATTCTGACTTTAACCTCAGAATTCCAACATTTGTTTCAGAATAACTTTGGATTTGTAACACTGAAGTCAGAATTTGGACAGTAAAGTTAGAATTCTCATTTTTCCCTCTGAATTCCAATTTCATTGTTATCATTTAATGTCAGAATTCCGATTTTAATGTCAGAATTAAATGTTATTTAATGTTCATTTCAATGCTGCAGTCAGAATTTCAGAATTCTGATATTTGTGTCAGAGTAACTTACTTTGGAATTGTACGACTGGTGTCAGGATTTGGACATTCTGACAAACTTTTCCTCAGAATCCTAAGATTTGTTTCAGAATAACTAACTTTTTTTCTCAACGTTCTAAAGCTGAAGTCAGAATTCAGACTTTTTCTCCAGATGTTAATGAATCAGAATTAATTCTAACTTACTCTTTTTTGTAATCACAATTCCAAAACTGAAGTTACATTTCCAACTTTTTCCATTAGTATTGAAAAACTCTGAATGCTGACATTAAAATCCGAATTCTGATTCTGGGTCTCAGCATTCTATAAAAAGTCATGACCTATTTTTGTTTTTTCATGGGCCCTAATCCTCATGATTGAAATGGAATCGACATTTAGTTTTTGAGTATCACTATTAATGTTGTTGCAGTTATCTTGACAACCCAACTTGTCGTATTTTAGGTGTGAAACGTAAGAACATTAGTGGAGTACTTCAGTAAATGCACTCAGTTTCTTTCCACCAGTGTCATCTCACATTAAGAAAAAACCACTGCCTAAAGTCATATTAATAAAATTATATTAAAGCGCACACTAGCAGAAATTATTTCTTACTGTAAGAATATGGCCTCCATACTGGGCGACAACGGGAGCGTTCATTTAATTTCATAAAGTCAATCATGTAGCAATTAGTCAAGGAAAGGCATAATAGGTACGCAAAAGAAACAATTTGGGGCTGTTATTCTGAAAGCACAAAGGACTTTAAAAAATCACAAAGCAGTTTTCAGAAGCAGAATTGAAATCATGACAAACTCAGACATGTGAAAGGCAGCGCGATGACAATATAGTCTGAGAACAAAAGACTGGACTAATCAGCCTGCAGATTTAAAAAAAAAAAAAAGAAAAAAGAAAGAAAGTTTCCAACAATAGCAGCACTGACGTCTGGAAAAGGAAAGACGAACCGAAAAATCGGTACGGCTCAATTAAATAAAACCTTGAAAGAAGAAGGGAAGTAAAAATTCAGGAGAGGAAATATTATTTATCCTCCACGTTGAGCTTGCGGTGATAGATGATCAGTCGAAATATCAAAACAGGCTGGATTAATGGAGCCATTCTGAAATTGTTAAATATCAACATCTCACATAATATTCAGGCTGAGGAGAGCCGAACATGCATATGAAAGATTTTTGGGTCATGACTGTTTCCCCCAGGTGGAAGAAGAAAAAAAAGAAAAAGCAGCCAATATGGTTTTTCTGTGAATATTTGGGGGTGGGAGGGAGGTGGAGGTGGGGAGGAGAGGAGAGGAGAGGGGAGGGGGTGCTGCCAGATTAGGCTACAGCCTGTGCCAAGGTTATAAACAGGCTGTTATCAGGCTTCCAAACAGAATAATCCTCCCTGTATCAGCGCCCAAACATATGGGGCCACACAAAGCAGCAGCAGCCCCTGACAGACACCCCCTTTTAATTACACAGAGGAGGGGGGCAGGACCTTTCTCCCAGTGCCTTTCCCTTCTCCGCTTTACTTTCTCTCGGTCTGGCTGTCTTGGAAATATATTTATTCTCAGATGTAAGATCGCATTTGTCGTCAAAAAAAAAAGAAAAAAAAAAAAGCCTACAAATGATCCTTAGAGTTTAAATTGCCTCAACGTTTTAGGTATTTTAGATCAGACAGCTGGTGGATTAATCTATTAGATGACTGTGACAAACAGTCATAATACATTTTTTTTTTGTAATTGTATACTATCTTTGGGATTTCAGCTTTTTTGGGGGCAAAAAAATGCAACAACATGTGCAAACACACCTCAACAGCGAGTTCCTGGTTCAGTTCCTGTCTGTCTGGGCCATTTGCTGCATATGTCTTGTCTCTCTGCAAAGTATCAATCAACCAAATGCTCATCAACGATGAAGTGATCTTAAAAATGTATTTAAACATGTCATTTTAGGCTTTTTTCACTTTTCATTTTTATCCTTTTTCCGTACTGTATGGATGAAAAGAATAAAATGACTAGCAGACAGTAGTAATGTGATGATGGTGCCTTGGGTGATCCATAAAAACAGCTATGATGGAGACTTTTAACTACTGCGTAAAATTTAATTCTTAAAATCAAGAAAATATTTTGAAGGTAAAATAACAGCTTGTTGCAGCGGTTTAGATTTTAGAATAAAAATAAAGCTATCAATTCAAAAACATACAAGAAGCTTGTGTGTCTGTTCCAGTCAGTGCTTAACAGTTTGGAGGGGGGTTCCTCCCATCTGAAAGAGATAAATTCCTCATTCTTTTATATACTGCCTACAGATTTTAAAGTCTTGTTCAATAAAGTTTAAATGTCACAGAGGTGTAATAACGGGGATCATATAAAAGCTGGGCTTGGAAAAGCTATGCAAAAATGATGGCGTCCCGTTCCGCTCGTGCAATAAACTTTTATTTGGCTGAATCGGCCAATAAAAGTGAGCTTTGAAGGTTGTCAATGGGGAGTAATTGGTCCATTTTACAGGAGCGATCATATTTCTTTGAGGCTTCTTTTTTTTTTCTCATAACGCGCGAATGAGTCTCGACACGAAGAGAATCTTCTCGTTAGGGATGTGACTTATCCACCAACCTTCAGCCAGCACAGAAGGGCGTATAAACAGCGACACAAAAAAAAACATCTGGAAAACCGATGCAGGGCAGGTAAATGACACCATCTGCAGCTCTGGTCGTCTGCGCTGCAAGCCCTCCTCTTTTGTGAGATTTCACGATGAATGATGGAGATACACAATAACGGTGCACGCTTTTGGCAGCAGCAGAGCCCATTTCACACACCCCCAGACAGAGGGAAGAGTGTAGACCTTAATGGCGTCCAATCTTCTCTGTCACGCCGGGCTGGAGGCTCACCGGGGCAAAAATCGACCGACAGTTCCAAGTGCTGTTAACCGGTTTTGAGAACTTCTCGCTGGTTCACAAAGCACACCTTTATTTCAAACGCGGCAGTATGTCATCATTTTCTTTTCCCACAATTAAAGTCGGGCGATCACAGTCACACTGTACATATGCAGACACATTCACAAATATTCAGCGGCACAGCTTGAAATGCTGGCTCTTATAAAATAAGACGCTCAGTCTGCAGGCAGTTTCGCTTGTTTCAACATACCTGGCGAGACATAAATGTCAACCACTGTAAACAAACACAGTCCAAAGAGGATGATGAGCTCAAAGAAAACAGAAGGGGTTACCTTCATTTGCCACAGACAATCATTTTGAGATCTGAAGGCCTTTTTTTTTTGTCTATGAGCTTTTCAGACTATCTCTGTTTGAAGTCTTTTTTCTTTCTCTTTTGACTGTGACTTTAGCTTTTTAACAACAAAAACATGTGTTGCGGCTCGTAACAAATAAAATCAGCGGCTTCCTCTTTTGATATTTTCAAACGGCTCCTTGAACAAATAAATCTTATGAACCCAAAGGTTTTTTTTAATCCTGCTCTCTCCTAATAACTTAATGTAATACTCATTTAAGCGAAGTAGGAAAAGAGTTTTGTTTTTGTCATCAGGTCTGGGCTAGCTCGCCGATTCGATTTCACAGCTGCAGAAGCATTTGGTAAGAAAATATCTGAGTGCAGCTGTAAGCCAAAGTGTCAGCGTCTATCCATCCTGGTAGAAAAGGCCCAAAATAATAATCAAACACTCGAGCCTCTTCGGAGCAACGCTGCCAGTGCCACACAAAAGCAGACAGACAAATACAATGAGTATCTCCACACCCCTGCTCTGACAGGAGGCGCTGGCAGAGTCGGGGTAAACGGACTGCGCTGTGCGGCACAGCAACCCCTAATGATCTCCCCTCTGTTTCAGCGGACTGAGAAAAGCCATTACCTCCCGCCACATTACCCTGCCATCCCTCACATGGTGGATGGCTCCTCTCTCCCATGAGCACCTTGCTCCAGTCATGGCTGGCAGTGCTCACCTCCTTACCGCCTCCTCCTCAACCCCGTCGCCCCCCTCCTCCTCCCACTGAAACCCCCAGCTCTATACATCACATTTAACACTTTGACACTAACAGTCTATAATGTTTCTATTCTACAAAATCACTCTGCCAACTCCAGGATAGCAGAGCAGAGTCTGAGGAAAATAAATACCACTCTCAGCCGCTGGCAGTAAATTCTAAAGGAAAAGAAAAAGTACAAAAAAAGAGGCTCTTATACACTCGGCCTCTTCACTCGCCATCTAAGAGGTCTTCTGGCCGCAGTGGAAACGAGGGGGTAATTTCAGTCGATACACATTACAGCTCCCACTGACAGCAACAGCTCGCGCTATTTTGCATGGAAGATCGTCGGCGTCGCACAAAGAAGCCACATAAAACCACATTTTCCGAGACGTGGACGTTCTTCGCGAGCACTTTATCGGCGTATGAAATAAACATCTCGCTGTGTTAAATTATTAAAATCAAAAAGTGGCATGAATAAATAAAAAGCAGCCTGAATAAGTGATGCGACAAGACAAACTCCAGGCATGACCTTTGAAAGTGTCTCAATGTGTCAGCAAACCAAAATAGAGGGAGGTGCTTTAAGGATGAGATTTAAAGAAAAAAAAAAGGAAGGAAGGAAGGAAGGGAAGAAGGAAAAGGAACAACGGGGGGGGGGGGAACACCAGCCATAAATGAAACACGTCAGAAGAGATTAGTCTGCTCAAAAACAGAGGAGAAACAACAAACATAGAAGGCACCCACACCTCATTGCATTACAATTTGTTTCTTTTGTCTCTCTCTTTAATATAAGTGTTTACTTGGGCAAAATCCAATCATTTCATTCTCTCCGAGCGTATTTCATGTATATAAACAAACATTTGCTCGACCTCACTGGAGTATTAGCTTTAATGTATCGTCAGCAAGCCTGGCTTTGAGAGGGCATTAATTTCAATTCGCCGATTTAAACACTCCAGTTTGTCGCAATCCTTCATCGCAGTACGCCACCAAGTCAACACACACAATGGGCCTATTTTTCAATCTAATGGCGGGGGCTTACTTGCCATTAGTTGGGGAGGGGGGGCGGGGAAAAAACTGCTTTTGCCTTTTGAACAAGCCACTCAAAATGTAACCCTGCATTTCAAAATGAATTTGAATAATTAATTGCAAGTTAAAACAGCCCACGAACCCCAAGAAACGGGCTGGGGGGACGGGACCTCGGAAATATATTTCTTGCCCCGAGGCCAGGAGATGTCTCATCTTAGAAAGCTGGAAAATCGCGTGTTTGAGGATAGAGTGTGTAATCTCCAGTGAATCTAATGAAACAAAGTAAAAGATAACGCCACATTTCATCACATTGGAGACAGAGAGCTTCCTCTGGCTTGCCCTTGAGGTGGCAGGAATCCATAATCTGAGGAAATCAGTCTTTTTATGTAGTTGAGGTATCACGAGCCCCTATTTGACCTGACTCTCGCGACAATTGATTTATGAGCGGATCGGATACTTGAATCAAAAGTCTACACCTCTCCCTCTCTCTCTTGCTCAAATGATTTATTTTGAAGAGAAGGCTTTCTGGGGAAAATATTACAAAACCAACCACCGTCACAAGTCATTTCGGATGGCACGCGGCCCATCAACGAGACAACGGGTCTTAACCAAAAATTTTTACTTGATGATAATAAAACACATCTGCCATCAAAACAACGCAATCTCACACATGTCAAAAACACACATTTACAGAATCCACCTCTTCTCCTGCCGTCCTTGGCCCATTCCTTTGCAGTGAGCTTGTCTTTATTATTTAATTAAGCCACTACGGCCATTACATTAATAATTGAGTGTGAGAGGAGACCCAGGGCAGCTGCAGGCTCTGGCGCATTGGGCTTCCTGGTGAGGAGTGTATTAAAAATGTGTGTGTTTATGTCCCCAGGGCGTCTGTCCTGGCTGCATAAAATTGAATTGGTTATATCTAATATATCATCCCCTAAGGGTGACTGGGTGAGGAAGAGCAGGGGAGAGCTGGGGATGGTCGCATCCTGCCAGCAGGGAACGAGTCTTAGAGATTTAGAGAGAGAAAGAGGGAGAGGGAAAGAGAGAGAGAGACGCATGAGGCTGTGACGCTAATGTCCCTCAGAATCAAATCGATGGCTGTCCGAATCCTCAATGAGCATGGCCCTAAGCTACGAAGCACAAGACAAGCCCAGAACCAGATTAAACCCACTCGTTACCGCAGTCTTTGTTCACTTCTGGTGTCTGGTGATGCATTCAGTGCATCAGTGAGAATGGGTGGAGGATTTCTTATGAAAACGGATTACAACCGGATACCAAATACATGCGAGAGATAGAAAGAGAGAGAGAGGAGAAGAAGAAAAAAAGCTTATGGCATTCATATGGATACTAAGAGGATGAATGTTGGTGACAATGTAAGTGTCTGAATGTAAAGGCAGGAGAAACATCACTCATGATCCCTTCTTTTCACAGGCTGAGGGGCTGACTGCAAATGCACTCTCCCTCTCTGTCTTTCTCCACCTCTCCTCTTATCTGCTTTTCCCACCATCCCCCCGCTCCCACCTCCACATCCAGCGAGCTCCTGTGCCTTTATCCAACTCCTGCACCTTTAAGGCCTCCAGACTCCAGAGGAATGAGCATTTTAACACCACCATTAAGGTCAGGGCCTAAATTATTGATCTGCCACCTCTATCAGCATAACGGTCACGTAGCCAGTATCACAATCTAACCCTCGGCCAGCTCGCTGCAGCTACCTCAATTAGAGAGAGATTCTCATTACAAAGAGAGACGGTGAAAGTGAGAGAGAGCGATGGAGAGGAGAAATAAAAAGAAAGAGAGAGAGAGGTCCATTTCGGATGATGAAAAAAGGGGACAGAGAGCATTCTTTACACCCACCCTCCTCCTCCTCCTCCTCCTGCCCCCAGTCCACCTCCTCCTTCCCCTTGAAGTCTCCCATCATCTCCCCAGACAAGACCCAAAGATGACAGGTCTTATCCTCACCAAAATGCGGGCGATAAGGCAGCTGTAAAAGAATAATAAAAGAATAATGCATGGAGGATGAAAGAGGAAGGCAGTCAGGGAGTGAGGCGGAGAGAGAGAGAGAGAGCGAGAGAGAGGCAGGCGGGAGGGGGCAGCAACATAAATAAAGATGCGGCACTGTAGGGCTGGATCTCCTAATGAATTCAGAAGGTCCTGGATCAATAACATCAGCACGCTGACGACACATCACAAATGCCAAAGGAGCCGTCCGCTTTAAGCGGCGCCTGAAGAAAAACAGACATTTACTGCGTGCCTCTTCTTCTTCGCAAAAATGACCGACGGAATGTCGGAAATCACTGAAAACCCTCTTTTACAAACGAGCCGAAGTCACGAAGTGTATGTTTGTGCGCAATGCTGCTGCAAGGAGCATCAGGAAGCAGGAAGCAGCTTTGATGCTTGGTAATGGGGATGATTTCCACCTAGGAGATGCGGTTGATAGTGGCCGTGCTATCAGTGCCATTAGTAATGCTGATGACAGATGGTTTCTTTGTCTCTATTCAGATTTATTTTCACAGCTGTCAGAGGAAAAAAAAACACATTGAGTACATCATTACCCAGAGCAAATAGCCTGAAATGAAACAATCCCTGACATGACGGTCAAAATGTCTGCTGATCTGTGAGGGGGGGGGGATAAAAACTGGAGTATATGTTAGAAAGTGTTATGGCAAAGAGTCTCTTAAAAATGGATCAAAGGAGAAGTTGAGGTCGGTCTCGAAAACGTGCCCCCTCTCCCCATTCGCTCATACACAATCATGGCCTAATGGCATTCCATTAACATAATTGCCAACATAACTAGTGTTCCGTGTCTGAGAGCCGTTCCCCAACTATACGGGGGGAAAAAAACAGATACAGAAAGATGAGAGGAGATGAAATTGAGCCAAACTGGGACCATCCCCAAAAACATATTGTGGGTGTTCAAGCTGGAATCGCCTCCTCCTCACCCGCTTCTCAAAGCTACCGCGCTTTGTGGAGACCCCCTGGGAAGACTCTGGCATCTCAAGGAATGTGATGCCAGTGTATGTGTGTGTGTGTGTGTGTGTGTGTTAGGGAAAATTTTTTTGTATGCAGCACAGATAGCGGGTGAAAGAGCAGAGAGCTTCCTTCACATGTTGGTAGCTGCCTCTGCGTTCAAAGATTGGGCCCCGACGCACGCTTCACACCAAACACAACCTGCCAGGCGAAATGAAATTCCCATTATTTTTAATTAATCCCTAATTAAAATATATTACTCCACAGATTCCACAAATCTCTCTTAATATGCAAATGTGGCCAATTCAAGGATATTTACATGTCATTAATTAAGGCAAGCACATTCTCTTAGTCTAATGAGCTGTGGCCTGGGTCTGCCAAGGAAAACTAAACACTGTGCTCAGGAGTGAGTAAGCACAGCCACGGGGGGATGCCGAGTCTCTGTTGAGTCAGGACTATCAAACACTAATGCCGGGGTGAAGTAGACAACAGCTCTGCTTGGGCTCACAGGGAAAAAAATCCACCCTGAAACACTCTGACATCATTAAAAACTGCTACCGGTGACGGAGCTTACATCTCTGTGCTTTTTTTTTTTTAACAGCTGCCGTGTGATCTTCTCAGTCCTGAGCATAACTGGCCAAACACAGCAGCTTTAACATCAAACTGATGCACTTCAGCAGAGCTCTTTGGTTGCTATATGCAACAACTTCATGCACTTACATCTGCTGAAAGTACGGCTTAAACAAATAACAGCCTTTCAGCGCTGGTGAATAATCTTATGTCACTCTTTGATTTTGTTTCAACTCCTTGCTAAGGCTGTCTTTTTTATGGCTGCGTCAAAGTCTGGATTTTATCATCATGACGTACTTTTTCAGGGATTTTTTTTTTTTTTTTTTTTTTTCTTTTTTTTTGTGGGTTTTTTTTTTTTTTTTTGTGCATTTTTTGGAAACTTTAAGATCTTGAACTAAATTTAAAGGTGTGAGTTGGAACAGTGTTTGGATGCATAGCAAAGAGAATATTAAATTACTACTCGGAGATGCAACCCCATTCCCAAAACACTGGGAATGCCCCACAACATAGGGCAGTATAGATGTTTACCACTGTGGACTATGTGAATTAGCATTGTCTTGATGATATAAGCAACACCTTCCCTAAAAAGAAGTTGTTGTCCAAACCCATATTTATGTAAGTCAGTATTAATAATGCCTTCACATATAAGTTACCTTCACCATCTGCACTAATGCACTTGTGTTATCATCACCAGGGATGTTAACTTTTGAACTGTGTTGCTTATGTAAAATTCAAACTGAACACAAATTTAAAAAATTAAATAAAATGGCTCAATTTCAGCATTTGAGATGTTGTATTTAAATACAGGTCACAAATAATTAGACACTCACTGAATTTTTTTTTTAAATGGCAACCTGTCTGCAGTGTACTGCCTCTCTCCCAGTGACATCCGAGACAGGCTGCAGCCCACCCATCCCCCCTTCCCACGCCTCTGAATTGGATAAGCAGGAAAGGAAATGGATGGATAGATGGATGGATCGCTGGCACATCTACTGTATGTCACTCGAGTTTTGAAACCATGCTCTCGCTGCACTGCATGTCAGCAATTTGACACCTTCACTGTTTACTCTGTATTCAGGATTTTGGAAACTGAAGTATTTACAGCACAAATACTGTGTAACACATGTCCTTCAAGTTTTGCCTCTCAGAATAAAAACAAAAACAAAACAAAAAAAACACCGCCATGAAGCAGTCTGAGATGTTTAGAAAAAAAAAACAGAAAAATATTCATAAGTCACTGGAATATGCAACATGTGCAAAGGCGTAACAAGGACAGAGTTCTTCATTACAGGCCTCATAAAAAAATGAAATCACCTGCACCTTGACCAGAAACAGCACTGAAATTACACGTATATGTAAATGCACAAGTGCTAATGATCCCGTAAAGTAACATATTCAAATGCTTGAAGGGCAGACCTTATCCAAGGCCGATACTCTCATCAAACATCATAAACATTTATACAAAAATAATAAATGATAGCACGCATACACAAATGAGTGAATACTTGAGCAGCAAATTTCAATTAACAATAATACTTACTGCAACTTGATAACAAGCTCACATTCTGGAAACAGCTTTTATTCCTCATGTAAATACCTCTAACCCCTAAACACCCATAACCCTGCAAACACATCACCCCCTTTTTTGTGCTACTGAGACGTCAAAGCCAATTGTCCATTAGTAGTTTAAAGTCAGCCCTCAGGGACCTCCTAACAGCATCAAAGCCCCAATCAACAGGTCACTGGTGTGATGTATTTATAAAGTAAATATCCAAGCTTATTGGATTCTTCCTTTGACCACCTCTCCATCAGGTCATTTTGCCGAATGTAGTTGTTTTCGACTCTTTAAACACTTGCCTGCTTTTACAAAAATGTAATTTCATACTTCTGTGTTATTTTATTTCTTTTTACAATGCGCTTCCACTGCACACCAGTGCATGAGTAGCATGCCATCAACCCCAACACCAGCTTCTTAATAATTAAAGCGAATATGTGTAGTGTATCCAACCATTTCTCCAGTTGTTACACGGATACTTTTCATGAATATCATGTTGTATGAGGTGATTTGAAGGAGAGTGAGGAAATGAGCTGGGGTAAGATGTACCTTGCTCATCTCCTTGTTCTCCCCTTTTCCAGCTGCTCTAATTTGACACCTTGAGCTGGGGGAGGGCGGGGGCGATGACGGTGGGGCGGTGGGCAGGGTTAACTAGGTGGGGGAGTGCAAAGACACAGCGGAATTCATTAAGAATAGCAACCCGTCTCTCCCCTCAACCTCCCTCTGATGGTAATGATATCCGAGGTTAGCAGAGAGCACACCAGCCAGAAGATGGGGGGAGAAACAAAGACAGAAAGAGGGAGAAACTGAGAGAGTGGGGAGCTCTGGAAAATTAGAAAGACCTCAAATACATCTATTTCCAGTGGAACAAGTTCATGGTTCAGCTCGTACATCGGGCACTTGCACTGAACCATCTCACTGAGGACCCTGTTTGCCTGGTTGGTTCTGAGTGTATTTCTGCATCCTGTTAACATTCACACGAAATGAAAGAGGTTTCAAAAACTGCTATTTTGCCTCTGACAGTCCTAATGCACTATGATGACATACCAACAACCGACTGCAGACCTTCGAAAAACCCATTTACGCCACACTTTGTAGGTTGGATGGAGTGCAATCAGACCTTTTCAACATTGTGATTACCACGTACTGGCACAGTAATCTGTGGCTGAGGAATTGGCTGGCTAATGGCAGTTTCACATCAGCCATCTATAGGGACCTTGCAGACAGGTAAAGTGGTAGTTGCAAGATATTGAAATGGCCAGTGCCACCTGGGATGAAAGGCCTTTAAAAAATGTATTAAGAACTTATTTTTTTCCCCCCACTAGAAGCAGAGGCACTGAGTGTAAGACGAGCAGCTTTATCTCTGCAGTGACTTAAAACATCAAACACCTCGCTTTCCCTCACAGCCACCGAAGCTGCAGCTTGATTTTAGAGCTGGAGGGGAAAATGATTGAGGGGTGAGAGGAAAAAAAAAAGTTTCAAAGCTGAGCTGAAATCCTCGCTGAAACAGTGTCCCGAGACCTTTCAAACACTCATTTCCATTTATCTAGCAGCGACATTTTTCATGACGTACTCTCTGGCAAACTATCTGACTCATAAATCCAATTCAAGCCTATTACTGGAGAACTTTTAAAGCTATCCTTCATTAATGTTAATGGGGTTTTTTAGTGGAGGCCAGTGGTGGTTAGGACTACATGGCTGCTTTCCCAAGCTTGTTTAACAGGCTCCAGACAGAGATGGATGCTTCTTGCAGTCCGATAGGCTCTCAAAGCCATCTATCACCCAGAGGACCCACCCACAGAGCTGGCGTTCCATAACAAAGGGCAGGCAGGAGAGCTCCTGATTGACAGCTTTATGCGTGTGGTGGCTAGTCAGACAGCAACGAGGAGACACGGTATCTGTTTGTGGCCTCGGCGCTGGCCCCCCTTTCTGAAAATGAGTTGTGAAGAACAGAACAAAATAATGAGTGAGCAGGGGAATCGATCAATATGCCGACACGCGAGATAAATGAGAGAATCAAACACACGCACACACACACACAAAAAAAAACCCCATCCCTAATGCTGCTGAGTAGGTACAAAACTAATCAGGCAAATGAAGCTGCCTGAGCAACATAAACTGTGAATGGAGAGCAGTGTTAAGGCATAAACAGTTATTATCACAAAGATCATTACCCTTACACCTCCAGACTCACTAATTACCACGGTAAACAGCCATACTCTAAAAATGTATGGCTGGAGCATGCAGTAAAACCCGCTGCAACATGTAAATGCAGGTACGAGTCACAAATAAAGGGCTAACGTGCTGCTCAAAAACAGACATATATAATATATAAAGACATATATAAAGACATATATAAACATCTATAATAACATATATTTTAAAAAACGTAAAAGCGCCAAGTGCTTTGCTTCTGTCACAGCTGCAATCACTTTACGAGAGGCCACAGTAGCTCTCAGGGTGTATATATTCTCGAAATGCAGACAAAAAAAAAAGGAAGGGGGTGGGGTGTTTCAGAAGAGACACACTAAATTTGGACAGTAAGTAGTATCACCCCGTCTGCGCGGTACACCGCACATTCGCAACGCCCCATTTAACCGCACACGGCGCTTCCCTCTACTGCCTTCATTTGCATACTTCAGCGGGGCCCTGACGGATGAAGACGGATGGGGCAAAATCAGCCTCACTGAAACAACTGTTTTATCAAGGTTAAACTATCCAAGAAGCTCTTAACCCCCACGCCTTTATCACACTACAGCTCTCCCAATATCAATCTATCAATATGATCTTATCGGGAGGGAGGTGGGAGAAGACGCTCTTCATAAACTCAAGTAATAGGAACATAAAGGAATTTTATGTGTTTAGGGGAGGAGACTGCTAAACATGGTGCTGAAGGACATCAATAAAATCCAATAAAACAGGCTGCAAGGTGGTGGCGGCAAAGCCAAATAAAAAATAATAGAAGAAGAGCTGCTCCCCTCAAGGCGTGAGAGGCATGCGCGGAGTCACAGGGTCGTCGCTTCATATCTTGTGAACGACTCGTGAAAGCATCGGCGAGAAAGCACTAAAATCCTCCTTTTACAACATGGCGTAGGGGAACCTGCACATACTGTCATGTGGTCTGCCTCGGGGAAGTTTGAAAATAAATTATCCATGTATGCTCACTCACTGAAACTTATTCAATGAAGTGGTAATAAATGCATGTCTAATATTACTTGTCCTTATGTCACGTGGCCTAGTTTAATGTAAAAGGAGAGGCCTTGTTAGTTTAAATTAACACAGTTTGCCTTCCTGTAAGGGAGACTTTACAAAACAGCACACCCTGTGTGCATGTGTGCACATAAAAAAGCGAGGAATTTCCAATAGATAGTCCATAAACCTAGGGATGAAAATAAGAGTCATTAATAACACATCTTTTTTCTTCAAATGAAGTCAAGCTGACTACGCCCAGACAGTGACATCAGAGCATCTAACCCCTAACCTTCAGCCCTAACCTTCAGCCCTAACCCTACCCAACCATACTTGTGACCTGTGACATTTATTTGCACAGATATGTGAAAACACAGATGTGCAAGTTAATTTATCGTGTTATTCTTTTTATCTTCACAGAGAGACAGCAACAAATGGCTGTTCACAAACACCAAACAAATGAATAATAAATAAATACAGCTATTTTCCTTCTTTGCAAGCTACATTTTTGTTGTATGAGATGCACTATTAGTTTCAGTGTTTGATGAACACTTATTTACACATATTCATAACAACGTATTCCGGCGACCCCAAAGTGCCACTGCACTGAAAATTGTTGAGCAAAATTGAAAGGAAATACACGTAATGTACACGTAACGCCAACAATGTAGTGTAATGTCAACATAATATACATAGGCATACACACAAAGTCAACAAGGCTCATGTAATGTCAACAGTGTGGACGTGTAAAGTACACACAATATCAAAAACGTATGCGTAATATACATGCAACATCAAAAAAGTACACGTATACGTAACGTTCCTGTAATGTTTTTTTTTAATTTTCATTTAGCTTTTATTTATACAGGTATTCCCATTGAGACTCGTTACAAGAGAGACCTGTTTCAGGCAGGTACAATGTACAATTGTACCGGTTAAATGGGGGTGTACACCTCATGTCACCTTTCATTTTGTGATCAGCTACTACATATATAATTTGTAAGGATTTGAATGTTTAAAAAAAGTATTTTAAATGACTCCCAGAAGTTATATAAATGTCAATAATCCTAGTAAACAAGGCAGTTTATATACTAAGTTTCATAAATTTAACGTACACGTTATGTCACCTTTCATTTTGAGATCAGCTATTACACATAATATATTTGTAAGGATTTAAATGTTTATGATTTTAAATATTTCCTAAACAATATTTATAAATCATATATATGTCATATGTCGTAAACTATAAGTATATAATTTATATCCTTCATTTTATCCAGAATAATTGCATCTAGGAGGAGTTAGGGAACATACGTGCACTATGATCATCAGTGTTAAAATACTAAAACCACTAAAGGCCAATAAAACTACAAAAGACCATTGAAATTCTGCAAGTCTTCATCTTAAAAGCACCAGCAAAGAGCAAACCTTTGATTGTAATTGGAAAGCTAGTCCAGCAATTTTGAGCTGCTGCTCCAACTTAAAGTCAGCCTTACCCACTAACCATGAGGGTGGAACAGTTAAAAAGCAGTTCTTCTGAGGATATAAGAGACCCAGAAGGAGAGTAAACACAGGGAAAATTTGAAATGTACCCAGGTGTCAACCCATTCAAATAAAAGGATCTTCAAATCAGTTCTGTATTTAACAGGTAGACGGTGCAGAGAAGACAGTGCAGGTGTGATTCTTTTCTCTTTATCTGGTACCAGTTAGGAGTCCTGCACCAGCTGCAGGAATAAGATGTTTATGTTTGTTCCTCCATACTAAGTGCGTGAACACCTGAAACTTTTGTAACAATGCCAAAAACAACCTTGCGGCATGATGGCAATCCAGGGTGGCAGTATTGCCAAAACAACACAAAAGCATCACACTGGCAAACTGTCAAACAAAGATTAAATGATATAAACATTACACAAGTTATGTTTCAATAGGCTTTAGCACAAGCACTTCTCAGGTGTTACTAGCACAGTGTTCGCACCTTATGCAGCTAGATTTGGAGCATTAAGACAACTTTTATGGCCCAAAACAGCTGATGCAATTACAAACTGATACAGAAAACAACAAATTGCTAATAGCATAAAAATACCCATAAACCCGCGTAAATATACACAAATCATAAGAGCAAACTACCTCCTAACTTTTGATCTTTTGAAGGGTAAAAACTTCGTTAGGAGCGGGTCGGTAATAAATGAACAGAAGTATATAATTTGCTGATTATGCTCAAGTAGAAAAAAGAAAATGACAGCAATTAACATAATTTCAGTAGGAGTTAACTGTCCAGAACTAACATCGCCAAAGGCAAGCTGGCAGACAGAAGGCACAGTGGAAATCCACAGCTTTCACTCTTTGGGTAGAGGGTACAGATTTTTTACTGTACAGGGAAGCAGCAAGGAGGCATCACCGCATTATCAATCCTCATGGCTGTTACTGTGAAAACTGGGTACGTATTTAACAAAACAGAAATTGGTTTGGTTAGTTTTCACACTGAAAACATATAACAGTCCAGTAATGAGGCAGTGAATATCTACACGAAACAGATTAACATAAAACTTTCAGTCAAACCTGCTGACGATTGAGAAAATCGGCGCTGCTTCTAATGCAATTTGAGTTTAACGAGAATTTATATGAACACGAGTGGCATTAATGTATTTCTTTCTAACAAGAAAAAAATCTTTCAGTCTAACACCCATTTTTTTTTTTTAATTCCTGCATGTTGAGGTTTCCCTTTTTTGCCTGCCTCCTTCAGAAGCAGGCTTAAGGGCCCTTATCTTACTCTCAGAGATGGTATTTACACTGCCAGGTGGCTAGGCCAAGTGCTGACCTGTGCTAACATCCATGCTCTCGCCCCACTGTGCTAAATGCTACCTGTGGTGTCACATTTGCCCAGGGAAGTGATCCAAAAACTGCAGGAACCCCGCGTCTCTATAGGCCCCACGGAATTAGCAGCAACAGTCCCCAGAGACAGCCTGCCTGGCTGTTTCTGCCCCTGCAACACACACTGTGACACGCGCACAGAAATAGTACATACCGCACACCACACTGAAGATTGCCAGCAAGAGACTGTTTGATTTTGCAGCCACAAAAACAACTCTTTGTGTGGCTAAATTTATCATCGCTCTCCGCCACAGTATTTGTGTCTTTCTCTACAGTTCAATATCTCTTCTCTGCTTTTCTGTGCGTGTGTGTGTGTTTCTGCATTGTTCTTTGTTTGCGCCTTTCCTTCCAGCGAAGGTGCCGAGGTTACCAAGGCTCATCTGTGGCCCCTTTTGTCTCTCACGGCACAGGCGAGGTTTATTAACATAAATTAGAATAGCTCACCGAGAGAGTACCTTGTCGCTATGCGTTACCCACGGCAACCTCTCCTCCACTCTCAATCCACCTGAGCATGTGCATGTGTGCACGGTTGTGTGCAAGTGTTTGTGTGTGACATAAAGAGAGAGAATGATAGAGAGAGAGAAAGAGAGCACACACTCCCCTGCATCTAAATGTGAAACTCTAAAATGAGGGAGACACATCCACACCCATCTCTCCCCTGTCCTGATTAAAATAAATGGTGCTATCTGCACTGCATGACTCACTACACCATGGCATTACTATCAGTAATTGAAACATCCAATCACTACTGAGCCATCAGCCTCACTGCTCTCCCCCATCTGACTTTGTGGCACCTGATTGAACGTTACACTGTATGGGAAGTAACACAATATATGCCCATGAGTTTATCCGAAGAAATGTTGAGGAGAGACACAAGAGTACCGCATTGAAAAGCTGTGTGTGGATGTACAGTACATATTTAAGTGTGTGTGT
>VUQG01000019.1:0-13041 GCA_015106755.1 Etia nguti
CCATGATGGACCATCGGAGCAAATGCAGCAAAAGACTCATCGCTCCGAAATGCAGAACTGACCGCCACAGTAAATCCTTTGTACCGGTGGCAATAAGACTGTACAACTCTTCCTCACTCTGTAGGTGATTTTCCTGAGACTAATACCAATGTTATTCTGTTCCCTTTCAGACCATGCAATATCACCCATCAGTACCTTATTGAATATTTGTTTCATCTCCCCATCATACGCTGCTACTCCCTTTATTCAATTGCACAATACAATGTCACTTTCTAGAATCGCCTGCACTGATAGTTAAGTTATTTATTCTCCAGCATATAGTTATATTGTTACTTCATTAGAGTTATCTGATACTATATTTGCACTATCCTTCTGTATATTACTGTATACTACTATTCTTTATTGTATATATTGTATATCTTATTCATCTGTTCCTCTGTCTCTCTTGCTGCTTTGAGCATGTATATGACAAAAGAATTTCCCTCGGGATAAATAAAGTTATTCTTATCTTATCTTATCTTATATTTGACTCTTACTTGACCTCATAAATGTGTCCAGAGTTTTTGAATTCACTCTCAGGTTAAAAAGGCCATTTAACTGCTTTTCATTTTATAATTTTATTGCGGTTAGTTGGTGCTTTTAATTTATCATTCAGAATGCTGTGTTTGTGTTGGTAATTGTACTTTTGCGGCAACTTATAGCTTTTAAACTGCTGCTGAAGTGGCATTTATTATCACCATATATACACGTCTGACTTAGGAAGCTTTAGTCTGCCGTAATAACTAAAACAAATGCTCCCCCGGTCTCCTTTTGTGCTGCTGTCTTTTACATTATTACATGAAGTGGATGAAGGAATTGTAAAGCGGCACATTGTTTTCCCAAATTACATAAAAAAGAAAACCCTCGTTCGTTCAAGGGCTGAGAATTTCAAACTCAAGATCGGAACTCTGAAATATGCTCCAATTTAGTTTGTGAGAAAAATACGACAACATCGGGAAAAAGAAAAAAAAAGGAGACAAACAGACCACTTAAATAGCCCTCATCATGACCTTGACATGAAGTGTCTCACGTCATATTTTATTGTCTCTCTCCTCCTCATCCTCCTTTTCACTTCTTTCTTTGTCCGTCTATCCCACCCTTGCTACATTTCACCGCTTAAGACTCCCACTGAATGGAAAACAGCTGGGTCGGGGACTGCCCAGAGCACATTATGCCCAATTCTTCAATGAATTCCCATCTACCTCTCCCCGCTCCCTCTCTGTCCAGTGCGCTCCCCTGCTCCCTGTCCTCATTTAAGGTGGGGCTGTGCAGCTGAAACAAAAGAAAAACAGCCTGCATGAGAACATGTTTCTCACCCACATATGGTACACTTTCTCCCTCTCCTCCTTTCTGTGAATTTGTTTCCCAACCCTACTCCCTGGTGATACTCTGCTGTTATGGCTGGTTCTGCTTTTGACAAGCTGAAAAGCACCAAGATATAATGCAGCTGAGCTGAATGGCCAAGTATGCATACAGAGTAATGTGTCAGAATTATTAGTTTGCCCCGATACCCATAGTTCACCTGCTGTGGTAGACGACGAATCGTGTGAAGACAAACACTCATAAAACTGTGCTATGATTTCCCAAGAACAATAATATGTTTTAGGTTACACCAAACCGCACTGTAGACTAGTGGGATGCTCGGATGAAATGCATGTTAGCGCATGTTGTTTCAAAGTATCAAAGTTTGTTTTGAAAAAAGTAAACGTGACCATTGATCTTTTGAACCACCATCCCTAAAAACCAATTTAGCATCTCCGATGCTATCGGTGTTACTTGTAATACTTCCAGTACTCACACTATAACCATATTGTTAGTGACAGCCAGCTGATAACTGTGTCTGTCTGCTGTTGACAAAACATAATTCAGGATGGCAATTCAGTCTCAGGACGGGGTAATACAAAAAGTAGATGGGAAGTTGTTAACGTGAGCTTGTAATGATAATACGGATGGGTGACAAATTAAAGGAAAAAGTTTGACCACTACTGTTGTGACAAGAAAAACAGTGCCAAGGACAACTCTTGACTGTGTTGGTCATCTGAGGGATTTGTTTAACTGTGGAGGGCATTTTGGACCCCGCTCACAGAAAAGTGTCAAAGTGCAAAGTTATTATAGTTGACCTCTTTATCCTATGATGAAAAATCCTGAAGCAGTCTAATATAGGGCACAGTGGTGGGGTGTCTGATTGTGAGTGTGTGTTGGGGGGGGGGTTAACTGATTTAGAGAGTACAACCGTACAAAAACGGTGTGAATCATATTCTGAGGCCTTCGCAATCCTGAAATCTTTCAACATGTGAACCATTGTGTTGCAGCGATCTCCACCATCGTCATCAAAGCACCAAATGAGGAAATGTGTTTTGGAAGAACAACATTTATTCCTGCAAAACGCTAAAGTGCACTGAAGGTGTTCTGGTGGCAGAATGTGACCTGGTGCCTTAGTAATGTTCATTTTTCTTTTAATTTGTCACACAACTTGGTGTTATCTGCTTGCACATTTAGTTGAGTCAAGTTTATTTACAAAGCACATTTAAAAACAACAGCTCTTGACCAAAGTGACGTACATCTAAAATAATCACAAAAGATAAAAACATAGCAGATGACAACAAAATGAGAAAAGCTGAGTACAACAACACAAAAGTACTCGGAACTCATTCTAAGCCAAAGAATAAAAGTTGGTTGAAAAGTATCAATATAAAAATTGGCCACTATAGTTCCAGTTGCCTTTTTAGCCCTGATAGAAATATCTGGCTTTTCAGTTGCTAAATGCTCCATTAAGCTGAACAGCTAGTTAGTTACTATCCTTTTTCTCTTTATTGCTGCGTAGATAGCGAAGAGAATGCTTTTAAGCTTTCTTTATTAAAAGTAAATAAATATTTACTGCATTTAAAAGGCCAGATTTTTAAAGTTGAATCATAATAATGTCTTTACGGAATCTGACGCAGGATAATCTTAGGAAATAAAGGGAAATTTGATGTGTCGTCACTCTGTCACCACTGTCACTTCTACGGTGGCAGTAGTTAAAAACTTTACATGGTCACTCTTTAAGGTGTTTACATCACAAAGATGAAATCAATTTTCTAGAGAACTGAAGACAGTGTTCGAAGCAGTGCAAGGTCAAGAGAAGTACAAGAAGGAAGTATTGCTTCAGCTGCTGTGGGGGCCTGGGTGACAAATTGGGTGTATATTGTGGGCAATGTGTGTGTTTGTGTGCCTATGCCAGTGCAATTTCCTGCCTGCAGATTGACTAACATGTGGGCACCTGCCTTGACAAATCCACCCATCCTGTTTCTTTCAGCTCACAATGCATTGCTCTTTGCTGCTTTAACATACATGCAGCGAGCAGAAAGTACGCCAAAAAAAAAGAAGAAAAAAAGATGTTTAAACCATACATAAAATTTGTGCATCTGGACCTCATATCATCTATTAGCGGATCTTGAGAATGAGATCAGTGTTTCTGAAACTTTGTGTTTCATACCAGCCCACTGAAAATATAAACTGGTACAAGAGGCTCATGCATTAGTCATTCACAGATGCTGGAAGCTACAGCGAGAAGCACACACATTAAACTAAACAGGAACTTTACATCATAAATTTTGCACATCTAGCACAGAGCGGTCCAGCGGGTAGACAAGCCAGGACAAAGTTGTCTGGCCTTGGGGGAGAGAGGCTGACGGCCAGCCTGGCTGGGTGATACACATATACATGCATATAAATAAAGGCAACCCAAACATTGAAGGCAATAATGAGATCCTTATCTATTAGTGGAAAAGGTAGAAAGAGCCTTTATAATGCAGGCCTGAAGGGGAACAAATTTAACAAACTAATGAGCTGGCATGCAAACAACTGCAGATCAAGGTGAACTAGAAAGTGTGAGTGTTGCTGTATGAGGCACATATAGGCTCTACGTGTTGCGCCTGTACAGGCTTTGACCTTTGATTTATTGAGAATTACTTTATGTGAAAGAGTTGGCAGTGAGATGTGCTCTGTGTATCACACAAAGTGTGAAGGTGAGAATACCGGATCTGTTGCTGGAACTATGACGCTATTGTGTATGGTGACACGCTCTGGGGCCCAGCATGTGTGTGTTTGTGTGTGTGTGAGTGTGTGTTTGTGTGTGTGAGTGTGTGTGTGTGTATGTGAGTGTGTGTTTCCTTGTGTCACAGAACAGAGAAATTCACTGACCTGTTAAGAACAGAGTGTCCATTACCTTCTCAGCATGGAGTTACACACTTAAAAGCAGTCCATTACTATTCCATTCACTTTGACAAGGGTAATAAATTATCAAGTGCCTCATCACTTTCACTTTGTGTACGTGTGTGTCCGGTGTGTGTGTGCGCGCTTGAGTAAATGGGCGTAGATGGCAGAAAGGTGAGAAGATAGCAGAAGTGTTATTTCAGTTTGGCTCTTGTTCTTCACTTTAGTGCTCTATGTATCTGCTCATTTATGTGTGAACATCTTATCTCCAAGTGCCACACTGATCGCCAGTTAACAAAAAGGTCTAAGGGGAATACTACAGCTCTTGAAGGAGCTCAGTTGGGCTTGCTATTAATTGCAACTTTGGTGGTTTAATCTTTTGCTCTTCCTGCCCATATGTTGGTAATAGCCTCGAGGAAGACACAAACCCCAAATTGTTTTTCTGTGTGGGTGAAAAATGTAAGTTACTCTGGAAAAAGCATCTGCCAAATGGATGGAATGTAAATAACTTATTAAAAAAAAGAAAAAAGAAAAAGCGGACCAGAAAAGTATATAACTTCTCCACACTCCACACTGGGGTCATTGCATCCAGTAAAATGTATAAAAAGTACATTAAGGTAAGAGTGAGAGTATGTGTAAATGCACATGTAGCATGGAGGGGTTACTCGTCTGTCTGAGAAATGCAGAGGATGACATGTGTGTGTCATCCAGCTGTAGATTAGAACCCCATTAGCCTCAATGGCTGGTCTGCTGTTTAGACTGAGTATAAACACAGAGGGAGGGATGGCTCGACGTCTTGTTTCTCCATCCTCAATCTCCTGATAACACTTGCAAACACACAACAACATGTCTGGGCAACCAGACTTTCCTTATTCACATAGTGAGTGTGTGTGGACTAAGAGATCTCCAGTGAGACTGCTCTGTGGACTGCTCTCATGCCCTCCACTGGCATCATCCTCCTCACTTCCTGTACCAGCTGCAGCTCGTCTCCCCGCCTCGTTCTCCCTGTTGCTCTCTTCAGGGCAATCTGACTCTTCTTTCATTCCCACGATCACATAAAAAGTGTTTGTCAGCTGAGTCATGAGCACAATGCTCCTATCAGTTGTTGGTGGTATAAAGTGGGAAAAAAAGGTCACTGAATAGAATTAAAAATAACTGCATTTCTTGTAAGACACCTAAATATAGCGATTATAGTAAATACTCAAAACATGTTGTTGTTGTCCAGTGAGGCTCTATTGATTTAAATTAGTCATGAATTAAAAAAATAAAACATAAAGTGACAAAGCAAGGTTGGCCTGTGAGCCAACAGAATATTTACAGACTCCAAAAGCCTCTGGAGCTCTACAGATGGGAATAAACACATTTCTTCTAAACAATATTGCTTAATTTGGTGTGTTGTTGAGCTCCCATAGGATTTCTGTTGGTCTGAGATCTGGTCATTGCAATTCACAAAGTTTTCATTCTTATCAAACTACTGAGGGTCGTCTTGTTCCATCTGTTAAATCATCTAGATTTTTAAAAAACTTTTTTTCCCCACTTTTTTTCTTTCTTTCTTTTATTTTTGAGAGAAATGCATATTTGCGTTATTGCCGACAGTTAGATGAGGAAGTCATTTGTGGGTCTGTGCAGTATCTGAGGCTGTACAGCTGGCAGCTGGTTTGCTGAGCTTAGAATAAAGAGACTGGAAAGTGGGGGAAACACCCACCTCAACAAATTTAAAAGGTTAGAAAAAACCCTGTGCCCTTAGTGATTAACAGGATCTATTTTGTTGGCTTAATCTATACTGAAAGAAAAATTTTACAAACTACAGGTTGCGGTTTCAAGCTGGATCAAGTGTGAGCTCCTTATTGACCTGATATTCAATTTTTATACTTCAGCTTTGCACGCAAAACAAAACACGGTCAGTTGTGAACTTTTACATTCTAGTCTCATTCTAAGGTCAGCAAACCAGCTGCCAGCTTTGAGGAGCTGCTAGTTTTTTCGTCTTATCTTTGCAAATCTGCTAAAGTAACCATGGCTAATCTAAAGTAATGAATGGGCATACAAGTACATGAGTCTCTTCAAGAAATGTTTACCTTTGCATCATCCATCTGTCCATGAAAAGGCAGAAGTGAAGGTGCCAAATATAATTTGGTGTTAACCACATATCTATGTCTGTGTTGAGGTGTCTGCATATATTCAGTATGTCTTGGTGCTCATGGACACCACACCAAGTGAGTGCACATCTTCAGCCAGTTCTGCCCTAGTTTACTGGCAGCGGCCCCACTGTCTGTGCTAAAAGTCACGTCGCGAGGAGAGAGAGAGAAGCGGGGTAGGAAGAAGGAGGGGGTGTAAGGGGCACAAGGAGCAGGACACAGGAAGTGGGGAAAGATGAAGAGCCGGGAGACAATGTGATGCACAGGGGTGCTGAACTGGAGGGGAGGAGAAGGAGGAAAAGCAAGCAGAGGAGAAAGAGGAGGGAGAGCACAGGGTGTGTGCATCTGGCACTGGGAGGCAGGGGAAGATAGCGTGGGCCAGGCTGGCCGGACGTGTGTGTTTGTGTTTGATTGAAGAGGGATGTGAGACAGAGACCCCTCACTGGCTCAGTTTTACTGGAATGCTGCCATGGAGAGATGGACACTGACTCACATGCTTTAGACGCAAACACACTCACACACACAGACATGCACACGTGCGCACAAAATTGTACAGTGAGTGCAGAACACGGATAAAGAGAAAGTTACTGGAGACTATGGGATGAGGGAAAGCAAGGCCGTAGAGTTCTGAGGACGGCTTCCAGAGGAGCATCTTTCTTAAAAAACCCAAGAAGCTGGTTTCCATGGGCACAGTCATTAGGAAGCTAATGCAGTACAAGCATACAAAAGTTTATTTTATTTGCTTTATACTGGGAGATATAGTTTCCATAGATATCAACTATTTCAGAATTTCAGAAGAACAATGTAAAATGATGTGCACAATGCAACATGAACTATGTTGCATTGTGCACATTTTGCATTTAATCAAATTACATCTGATGCAATAGAAATACACAGAGCTGGTACAAATAATAATAGAAGCATACGTAGCAGAAATGCCAGTGGGAGTTGGCATATGGTTGGCTTGGAAGTTATCATATTAATATTCTGAACAGCTGAGGACTAGTTGACCATGACACAAGTACTTGTCATTTTTGATCTTATACTCTTACTGAACAGTTAATGAAGTGCTTTTGTTAACTTCTTTGAACTGAAGCTGAATGTCAGCATTTCTTGATTCTCATCTTGACTGTTTGACTTGAAATCCACTTTTGTGATGTACAGAGCCAAAACGATGTAGATGACTGCTTGCCTTTTAAGACATTCTGTTCCAGTTCCTGCATTTTCCAATATTTTTCTTATCATATTGAACTTGTTTTTAGGCAATATAGCAATCAAAATTATAATTATTGCTACTATCATTACTGCTATTATTCATATTTTTCAGTATTATAATTTGAAATGGATACTGAGATAATTTAGTACAGTAGTGAAAATGAAGGACAAGGTGAGCAGGGCTGCGGGACAAGGACAGAGATTTAAGGATGACATTTGCACGGCCATACAATGGTAAGGAAAGACACTGCTTTTAAATTTGAGCTTTCCTTCTTTCCCTCTGCAACTAGAAAGTTTTTTGCCTAACTTGGTTACATTCATGTCAGACAAGAGATACGAGGTGTAGGTTTCCATGCACCACATAGATAGCTGATGAAGTAGCAGGGAAAAAGTTCAAAGGAAGTCCTTTAGCTATGTTTAGTAACAGTAGCTAGCCCCTGATATGATAAACATTACAATGAGATATTAATTAGGTAATGTTATCTTTACTGAAATAAGACAGTCCTGCCAGGGACTGCATTGTCTTCATGTGCCCTGGGTCAAACTCCGGGGCTGCTTGTAAGTCTCAGTCTGTCCAGGGAAACAGCTGGCCTGGCTCTGTCCAAGACAGTTCAACAACAATGGTAACATGCTCCATTTACAAAAACAGAAAAAGGTTTCTTATTCATACTAAAGTCTCAAAATGTCATCTTGTGTGGTCATTCCAATATTTCTTAGTTCAAAGCAGACTTTTAGTCATTCAGGGAGATTTCTGGAAAGATGGCTTACCCAAAAAGAGAAAAAAATGTGTCTTTTCACTTTTTAAAAAAAATTTTAAGAAAACAATATCTATAAATTAATTAATGAACGAAGTTTAAGGAAATGTTAGGCAGATTTGATCATTTAGACAGGCCACTTTTCTCTCTGGAGTTTATACTTTCTCTATTTTTTAATTGTGTGGGTTTCCTCTGGGGAAAATCGGGGTTTAGCAGTCTACAGCTAGGTTAAGTCGGAATTCTAATTTGGCTGCAGATAAAGTATTGGATTGGATATGGATAAAGTACATACTATATGAATGCATGGGCAATGTGGCTTGTAGTCTAAAGTGCTTTGAGTGGTCAGTAAGAATAGAAAAACTGGAGGAGGAGAGTGGAGAAGAGAGGGAAAGAGAAAGGAGCAAAAGGGAGGATGAACTAATGAGCTGCCAACAAGGCTTCCTTACAAATGGTTGATGATAACAAATGTCTGTTTTTACCAAGATATTCTAGGAAAAAAAACCAAAAAAACTCTCAAGGTTGCACTCACTCTCCAAAACAGGATGAACCTTAGATCACGCCACCAACTCCTGTTTGTAGGCTACTGTAGACAACTATGCCCTTACAGAGTGGCAGCAGGATAAGACAAAGATAGGCACTCCAAGCTGAAACTCGATACCTTTTTCATTTTCAGAGTGGTGCTTACGTAACCTGATGAGTTAATAGGTCAATCAGAGTTGGACGGGACTTATGTAAACGTGTCTGCTGACAGGCAGAGAAATCCTGTCCAAAAATTTCATACTCTTGGTTCCAGTGACATATTTTGTGCTTCCGTTAGATCTTACTGTCTGAGAATTTTTTTTCGCCCCTTAGAGTCACTTCCTGTCCGCCAAGGCATAGTGTCCCTATCGCCACGGAAACAACACTGCAAAGTGACTACAGGAGTTGCTAAACAGTGTGCTCTTCCTTATGGGACTCCAGAGGCCAGATGGACTCCAAGTGCACACAGACACACACCTAAGTAGGGAGAGGCAGCATGTCCAATAATGGCACACAGTGTTTGTGTGTGTGTGCATATGTGTGTGTGTGTGTTTGGTGAGGGGGAGGATGGAGGAGGGACATTAGGGGGTCCATTGTTTCAAACTCGGAGGCAGAAGTGTTGGGAGGGGAGAGGGAAAGTCAAGGAGAGGCTAAATTTAGAGCACCTCCGCTCAAGTATTCCAAATATTCTTACGTATATTTGGTTGCTCACGTATACAGGTTGTTACTTCATCTGTTTCCAAGAATTACATCATTATGCCAGACCGGCATTAGTGATTTTAAAACTTTTGCTCGATTTATTCAGACTTTACCCCGCTTTACACAGTACTTATCAGCTTTTAGATACAAAAAGATACGTTTACTCAAAAACTGAAATCTCTGGTAATAATTATTGTTTGCATAAGAACCTCAGGTTAAGAAGACATTACAGTACATACAGGGTTAAGTCATGTGCATGTTTTCAGTCATTTCCTGGCTAGCTGTATAGCCTTGACCTGCTGGTGTGGACTGGGCCACACACACACACACACACACACAGACCCAGACAAGCACACACACATCCACGTCTAGCACTGACCTATACACTTCCTGTCAGGCAGGGACACCCCTTTTGAGAGAGAGCGTGATATGTCTCCACTACATCCCCCGCAGAATCCTCATATGCAGTTTTGTCCACCTCATTGTTCTTTTCACACTTGAATATGGTCACAAGGGACCATGGCTGAAAAGATGGCAGCCGCCTAAACAGGTGTTAGCTATAACAGAAGTGCCAGAAGGTTTAAAAATAATATATGTCGCTTAAATTTGGTTAAATTTGACCCATTTAGACATTTCACTGTAGTTCAAATACCATAAATGCTATTCTTTAAACCTAAAATTGGCTGACTTTTTCTAAAGTGAACTAAAATATACAAAAATGAAAAAATTATACTGTTGTACAAGTGTCACAGTTTTCGTACAGTGGGTCAATGTGGGTCAATTCAAGGAAAATGGTGGTTTTATGGACTCTTGAAACTGTGAACCTGAACTTGCCATGTCTGTGTGTATGTCTTACTGGGGCAAAGTTCAAGGGGGGGTTGTGTTGATAGTGTCACATGAACTGTCTGTTTCCACCATATTTATCCATGTTCCTGTAGAAAAAGGCACCTTATGGTCTTCCAGAGATCATGGGGGAATCTGAAATAGTAAAGCAATATAGGAGTGATCATACATGGTACACATAAGGAACTAAAATAACAGGGTGGCTTGACACAGACACGAGAACTGCACCTGCAAGCAGAAAAATCTGCAACGTAAATGAATAATCTAGAAAAAAAATCAATCAATTTACTTTGAGTTAACTGAAGGAGTCACTAAGATTATAAGGGCACCTGAGTTGCCATTTTAGCGAGTGCAGAAAACACACGTGCAAGGTTACTACACAGATTAGTTTGCAATAAGCATTATTTTTATTGTAAAAATTTTTATTTTTGCAAAGTTTTAATTAGTGTTGAATTAGTTTTGATAATTATGGGATGGCAGCAGTGAGGATGGTCTTTAACAGTTGTAATATTTCTGCATAGATGTAATATTTCCCAGCAATTCCAGAATGCTCTTGTCATTTTTTACTTTCAATAAAATATATTTCAGTCATTGTGGCTGTTATGTTTTCATGTCTAGGACATGATAATGTGTGAAAGTAGATGTTTTTCTCTATGAACAAGTGCTATAAAACCTAAAAAAATACACTCTTGCTGCTATCTGAAACATTAATTAAGCACTAATCATCCATTTATTGATATCAGGCAGCCTATGTATCGATTTTTAAATAGATTTATAGTTCATACTTTGGAATAAATACTTAGATGAGAGAAGAAGAGAGAAGGGTTAATTATTTACAACAGATTCTGTCCTTCCTCTTCTTCCTCTTTTCTCAGCAGGACTGTAATGGTGATCTATTATGGTTTTTGTGTGTGTCTGCTGTGCATGGGTGTGTTTGTCTTTGTGTGCATCTGGTTTACCAATCTCAGCTCCATTGTCATATCCTTGACCTGGTGAGGGGCACATCGAGGCCGGTGAAGCTACATGTTTAACGCGTTTCCTTCCATTGCTGAGCTCTGATGTCACCCCGTAAGGTGTTTCAGTCGAAGCATACGCAAGTGGAAACTAGTGGGCACTGTCTGAGAAGATAACAAAGATGGGGAGAGTGTGGAGAGGGACACATCTCACGTTGAGTTAGGAAACAGTGTATGTTTAAGAGGTAGGGGTGCGTGGGGAACACAGTTTTAACAAGGTTTTAATGACATGCTACAAACGGCCCATGATCCAGAACAGAACAGACTACGCTGGATCTCAGAGACCCCGTCTGGGTTTTCATACACTGGTCAGCTGTTAAAATCAGCATTTCATGCTGTAGATTAGTTCTCCACCACCCAGTCTCTCTTATTTCTACCTCTATTACATGCATCTCCTCATCGTATTGCACTCAAAGCCACCTCGTGCTGTGGTCTGTGATCACAGCCAAGTGTTTACAATCCTCCCATATTAACACTTGTGTTAAACAGCATGGGGTACCATCCTGGACTAGCTTTTTTCAGACGCACAGAATTGGGCTTAGAGTTGACACCATCAGCTTGATGGTACATGCCAAATTCACGTATCTGCTTATGTGAGGCAGGAAGAGCATGTCTAAATAAACTACCTCAGCCTATATTTATTTATTGCTTTAAACAGACAAAGCAGTGTTGTAAAGAGAAATGAAAACTGAGAAAATGGAGAAGTAGGACATTTTCAAAGTGGAGATGTAGAGCCAATGAAATCCAGACTTTAGTGGAGGAGAACACTGTTTATGGTTTTTATATCATGACTTGATTCAAATGTGCATCACAAATATTGTGTGGAAAGTTTGCTGCATTCTTTCTTAATGGGATGCTATTTTCTTTTTGCCGTTCCACTTCTAGATTTTATTGTTGCACCATGTATCCAGCACTACAGCTGCCAATGTCCAATTTCACAATACACAGGTAAATTAGAAATGGCACTGTGAGAAATTGCACAAGTCCGCATCTGCATAGCTGCGAGTGTGCTTATGTGTGCATGTATGAATGTGTGTGTGTGTGTGTGTGTCCTGGGTGTACATGTACACGTGTGTAATAAGAACCAAATGGTGGGGTGTGCGAGTGCATGGTTTCTCTCCCCCATCTCTAATCAGGCAGTCCCCAGGAGTACGGTGTGAGAGCGGACTCAGGGCTTAGAGTGCTGAGCTGCTTCATAAATCAGCTCTACCCATAGAGAGACCTTGATACATGCGGACTCCACTAACTCCGTGATGGAGCTGCAAAGTGTTATTCCTTTCTGGTGACTTTTTGAGAGGGTTTCAATCATGTTTCAGTCCTCGTGGTGATTAAAGCTGTGAAAAGAGGTGTGAAGCAGCAGAAATAATGAATTTGCCATTATGTGATGACCATGGTGTGGTCTGGGTAGGTGGTCTCTAATGACAAGGCCAGTCACTGTCTGAAGAGAGAGAATTTATGCTTGCTCTCTCACATTAGATTCCCAGCTACAGTACTGCAACACACACACACACACACACACACACACACACACACACACACGCACACGCACACGCACGCACACACACACACACACACACACACACACACGCGCACGCACGCACGCACGCACGCACACACACACACACACAC
>VUQG01000020.1:0-18430 GCA_015106755.1 Etia nguti
GCTTGCATAGATGCATAGTTTGCTCCAGTATAGTTTGTGTGTGTGTGTGTGTGTGTGTGTGTGTGTGTGTGTGTGTGTGTGTGTGTGTGAGCGTGTGTGTGTGAGAGTGTGTGTGTCACAAAAAGAGAACACACAGTACATATCCTCAACCTCCAAAATTTTTCTTTGCAGCTTTCTTGGACTGAGCCTTTTTGTTTCACTGCATTCATCAGGTTTGGAATAGATGCTCAGCCCTGCTCAACATCAGCATCTACTACTGCCAGTTGCATGCTTGCAGTACACATTCTTCTGTGTTTTTTTATCCTTTCACAGTATAATCTACTTTTTTAAAATTGTTCTAAAAACTTACATTAACATCATCTTAGTATTAAAAAAAGTTAAAAAGTTGTGACAGTAGAATTTCTCATTTTCCTATGAGTAATTTTTGTTATAAGATAATACAACGGTAAAATAATGACAGAAAATATACCCACACATATACAGCACATAGTGGATTTGGCTAAGTGTGTACACTCGAAGCTTATCATGTTACTGTAATCGTCTGGTCGGCAATCCATTGTGATTGGAAAGTGTTGATATGTCATAATATTTGCATCTGTTTTCTGTGCACTGATGTCAGGAAATATGTCCTGATATATTTATTTATTATGCTGTGATCAACTTGGAGAAGACACGAGGATGTGTAAATCCGGGCCTTGAAAATACAGGAGACTTTTATGAATGCTTCTGTGTATTTCATGCCGTCAAACAACCCGATATCATAGCAAAAGGTGTAATAGACACACTGGCCCACTGTGTCCATTTCAAGCTTTGCCTCTCGGAAACGTAACATGGGCATACATGCAGAATTTGGATGGATGCAAACTGCATTTCGTTGCCTTGTACTTGTGACATGTGCAATGACAATAAAGTAGAATTCTATTCTATTCTATTCAGAAATTACATTACCAGCAGGGGGAAAGTACATTCCAGGGTCCTTAAGCTATGTCGCTAATATGTACTTACATGTAAATGTGTTGATATTGTGTGTTTAAACACTTTCCCCTGATTATTTTCATGTTGACTTAAAATAAAATATCTCCCTCTGCTGTTACTGCAAATTCTGCGTGGACACAGTGGACTGGCGTGTCTATTACACGTTTTGGTGCGATACTGAGTTGCGTCAAACTGTGTCATATTTGATGTTTTTCAACTAAAGAAATGAGAACTAATTATGTGTTTTTGCAACAAAGCGTCCAAAGATTGGTCCTTTGTGTTGTGTTGTGTCGTAGGCATAAAAGTGAGTGAAAAAGTAGCCAATGTCCAAAGAAAAACTTTGAAAGACAATCAAAAAATGTGGAAAACCATTGCTCAAGAACGTCTAGCTCCTGTTGACATTGAATGGTGGCTTAAGAGATTTGCACAGTACCGCATATATAATCATTAAATGTCATTTTAAGTAAAATGCTACTGAAACATATAAAATCAGTGGTTTATTTATTCAAAAATCTTAATCATTAACTGAATGCATGCGATTCAAGTAAATATGATTTAACCAGATTCCAATAAATTTAATGTTGTACTTCTGTAACTCTAAGTCTCTATTTTGGGCATTAACATTTTTTTTTAATTGCCTAAAGTCTCATGCTTCTGATCCAACAGAATGTTAGTTTTGTAGACAGAAGAGAAATTATATCATCATGAACTGGGTATTTGGGATAGGATGTGCTTTCACTGCCAAAATTGAAAATACAGCAGAACAGCCATGCCAAGTTATCCTATTGTTTGAGTTGCACTCAACTGTATCGAGATAATGTTCATAGAATAGTATCACTGCCAATACTCACCTGTTGATTGAATTTCACAAAATGCCAAATAACCAAACCACATAATCTCTGCACTGAATCTTGTTTATGAGCACAGTTTGTTTTTTGCAGTCCAGGCTCATATGCGCTGCATACAAATATCCTTTTTCTTTCCTCGCCTGCCTGAGATTTCTGCGGTAAAAACACAGCTAAATACATAGATGAATTTTATATAGACCTGATGAATAAGTTGTCAGTTACAGATCACAGATGACGCCTGCAGAGAGGAGGCATTCTGTATTTGTTGCTTCTTTTTTTTTTTAGCTTTGACAAAACAATTGTTAATATGCAAAGCTGTTTGTTTGCTCCAGGAAATAAACATGATGAAATTAATGCATTAAGTGAACAGCAAAGTAATTACCAGTTATTGATGATATCTCTTCAAGCCAACACAATTAACACAAGCAGTAACAAAGTCACGATTTTGCGTTTCCTGTTATTTTGGGGTTTCAGGGGGAGCTAACTTCATGCTGATGTTATCAGCACTGCTAGCAGGTCCATGCATCCATTGAGAAACAATTCAGTGCTTTGGTATTGTGAGCTGTACAGTGGGTCCTGACAAGAATCACTTGAATAATCTTCCCCCTGAGGGCTGAAGCAAATGACTTACATTTCTCTTTTCTTTTGAAAGGTTTTATTCATTTAATATAATACTGACACATGTACTCAATAGCGGTTAACAGGCGTTTAAAAACACAGATATTAAAACCATTAGAGCATCGATTTATTTTGAGCCCCTTTGATTCCATGGACTGCTTTTTTTTTTTTCTTTTGTTTAAACACGTTTACATGTTTCAATATACCGTAACATCTACTTGGTATTAGTCTAACCTCACCCCTGAAAGGATTTTGTCCTTTGTCAAAAAACAAAAGCAAAGAGAAGACTGACAAACTGTCTCTGCATTTTAAAAAATGGCATGTGTGGTAAGCAACAAACTATTTAAGGTAAAATATTCGTATGGAGGTGAAATCTGAATAAAGAAGAGGTTCAGTTTCAGAAACATTTTGACAGCATTAAATGTGTCATGTGTGGCACAGTTAAATTTAAATGTGTCATCCAGACTACATGAGGCAAGCATTCTGGATCCTCTCCCTCTTTTTAGTTAGTTTTGTAATACAGAATAGCTGTCTACAGTCAAGTTTCTGCAATTCCCAGTATGTATATGGAACACAACTTAGCCATAGAAGAGAGATAAAGAATATAGTTTGTTGTAAAGATGTTTTTTTCATCATCTAATCAAGTGCCATTTAGGTTGTAGTTCACTTTATTTTCAGAAGCAGTAAAGAACTGTGGGTGACTGAGTCTTTTGCAGTGAAGGACCGAGGACACTCAGTTTTGCTTAAGATGGCGAGCAATCCTGCCATCATTTTTTGAATATCCGCAGGAAAAATGACTGGTTCCTCATTGATGTCCATCAGAGTCCATTTCCTCACGATTTTATAAGTCCATTGTGCTGTTTAAGTACTTCCACCGCCGTTCTCTACCGCTCCTTTAGAGATGGACAGGACTATCGGGTCACCTGTGAGAGAAAGGGAAGAAGTGAGTCAAAGCTCACCATTTTAACAGAACCCAAAAAGTTTGAAAACAGCCTGAAACAGCAAAGGTCACAGAACAGAGAACAGAGCCAGTGCTGGTAGTACATGTCAATGAAAGGGTTTAAATAATGCAGTGCTGGCTTCTATGTGGAAAAATACAGGAAGAGACTCTTATTGGTGGACAACATGACCAGCACGGTTTCTGTCTCTTCTGGCGAGAACCTAAACAAGACACAGCTTGAATCATGGCAGGCAGCCCACACTACCGCGCTCTCAGCACTTGGCCCACTGCCATGTCATTTTGTCTATTTGTCGAGACGGCTGCCCTAATCACATGGTCTCCTTATCTCGGCTATCCATCTTCCCATTTTCTTTGCTCATACACTCACTTTTGGTTTATTTCAAGCTATTAGAAGACATTTTCTACCAGCCAGTGATCAAACAGACACAAATTGCTGTATAACTGCCAGTGCCGGGCATATAATAGACCAGTATCTCCAAGACTGTTCTTCTGTTTTCCTGCATGCCTTTCCCTCTTATTGAGTTTCCCAGTGGTTTCCCCTCTTAGCCCCAACACATGCTGTCTCTCTGTTATTTCCTCATGGGGCAGACACTCTTTTGTCTGACCCGAGTCCCAGCTAACAAAGTGCGAATACCAGCCATCACTAAGAAAGCTCAGAGCAGTGTTTCTTCCAAGCTGGCAGTTGAAACTACTGTATCTACTCTTGATGGCTCCAGGCCACCCTTCCTGGGTCTGCTCCCATTGCCTTCAGGCATCTACTCCTGTGCCCGATCAAAGAGTCTGCAGGCGTTTGTTATCACGCCAGTTCACTATGCACGCACACCGCGGCATCTCTCTGCCTGCTATACTTTAAGGTGCAAAGTCAAAGTCCCTTCAGGTGTTCATCCAGATGCCTGTTTAAATATGCCTGTAGTGACAGTTTCTGTGCCCAATTAGAGGGCGGATTTAGATAGTTAGATCTCAATTTACAAAGCACACAAGAAGTGCTAGAGTGTCATTTTTACAAGCCGTTTTAGACCCATGAGTGCCTTTTTTTGTACTTGGTCCAAAGGTTTTAGCTGCCTACACTAGTCGCATGGCCACAAGGCAGATGTCTCCTTCAGCTGTACATTTTACACAGTTTTTCTGAGACACCTAGTCATAGAAGCTGCATAACATGCGATTTAGTTTGTGTGCGAATTGAACAAAAATCAACTTCATGGTAAATATCTTGTTCATAATATTGCTATACAGAGCTACAACATATGACAACATATGCAGGAAATGAAATACGGGGTTTATAAATATCACATTACTTTGGACCTTTGCCTCTTCCTCAAGGTCATAAAAGTTCAAACTTTCATAAAATGTCTTTTATTTTTAAAACTTTGATTGAAATTCTTCTGCCTTTGTTCTTTGTATCACATTATAGATGCATCCAAATATAATTTTACGTTTGACCTCTGATCGCACTTTTACATTTCACATCTGCCTTTTTTTGTTTCAAGTTGACCCCCAAGATGTGTTATACAGTATCTTTAAATAAAGTATTGTCAAGAGAAAGAGAATGAGTTGCCTAGTGAGTTCGATATATACTGTAGTATATTATTATATAATAAGCTCAAATTATTCATGTCTAGTTATTTACTAATCAATACCTATTATCCATTACCTACTCCTACATAATGTTCGTATAATCAGAGTAAACAGCTGTCAAGCTACCCTCATCTGATTTTTGCTGCACTGCAATCTCCTTAAAGTACAATTTTTAAAAATAACAAAGAAAAGAAAATGAATATATACAAAATACATTACCATTCCAAGTAAATACTGCCCTTGTTTAAATAACAGTTAGCATGCTAGCTTTAGTTAGCATGCAGACAGTTAACGTAACATTTCAAATATTTATGTTTCAGTTTTTCAATGTGTTTTTTTTTATTATTATGAGATCTTGACTGTCATACATCAGGGATTAACAGTTTATTTTTTTCATTTTGGTCATTTATCAAAGATCAAAGTGATTGAATGTCTTTTTTTAAAGAACTTACAGATTACCACATCTACTTGGTATGATGTACACTCACTGCAGTATATAGGGGGGTATACTCACTGCTGAGATGTTGTCCCTTGTTTGTTAATCTGCATACATGACTGCATGGGCAGTTACACAAAGACAAACAAACCTTCCTTGCATTCTATGGCAGCTCTGCAGCTTGGAGACCGAGCCATGCCCATGTACTCATACATATGATATTATTTGGCATTGATCGAGCTGTCTTCTAACCCCTCCTCCTCTCCTCCCTCTTCCCTCCTTCTCTCCTCCTTCCCCCTGTTTCCAGCCAGAGGTGGGAGGAATGACAGAGAGTGCCAAATCCTGTTGTGTGTCCTGTCTGCTGACCGTTATGCTTGTTTTTTCTCCCAAGTGTTTTCTTTATTCTTTTATCTACCTATCACCTCTGCCTTTCTTTTCAATTTCCACTAATTTTTTGTTCTTTCATCCATCTCCTTCTGCCTCTTTCTTCCTTTCTCCTTATCCCCCTGCCTCTCTCTCTTCCAGCCTCTCTCTCTCTCTCTCACACACTCTATCGTCAATTTCAATTTACGAGCAGGTCTTAATGGGACCATAAGAGAACGTTCGATGCTATTGATCTGGATGCCTGCGAATCTTGACCTCAGCGTACGACACAAGAGGAGAAAAAAATCACTCTTCATCATCAAGCGAACACATCAGCTAACGTTCTCAAATAGTGCAGATGCACACACACACATAGATCATTGATCAAAGACCTGAATGCAAGAGACGGCAAATATTTGTGCTCTTTGAAACTACAACAGAGTCACTGATGAAGCAGTGCCTGGCTGAAACTGGTTTGCTTTAATTATAAATGTGCACTTTGGGGCTGATTGGTCAGCAACATTCACACATCCAAAAATCTAATTGTCTTCAGATATCATCAAACCTTATGTGCTGCTTTAGCCAATCAAACCAGACCATTCTTCTTTCTATTTGTTATATTGCCTGACATGATTGAGCTAGGAAACATCAGTTACACTTACAAGAGCAGCCCAACACAAATCTGTGCCTAAGACAGCAGAACTGAAAATGATATCAGGGAAAAAAGGTAAAAGTAAGGAGGGGCTGTTAAGGGAAAAAAGGGGTCTTCAGGGGGCAAGAGCCACTTAGCTAGGTGAGAGGTGAGCAGAGGAAGCAGTGCCAAAAGAATTCTTAATCATCACCGCATTCATGTGAGAAGACTGTCTGGGAAGGCGTGAGAAGAACATGTGTGCCTTAAGCGCTTCTCACCACTCACTTTTTTTCCCCAACCATGGAGATGTACGCATCTCTCCTCTCTGACCACGCCTTCAATCAATTATTTAGGCAGAAAACAAAGGTCTGCACCGAGCCATGAATAATGGAAGGTGAGAAGGCAGAGAGAAGGATGGAGGTTAGAAACAGAGGCGTACAGTGACAAGAGGTGAGTCTCGCACAAATTTTTCTCCTATGACAGACAGCTAAGAGCCTGCTCAGGTCAAGCCACTGAAGAGAAGCCAACAGGTGCAGACGCAGGCTGAGCAGGAAGATATATAGCGTGCATTCACACCTTTTCACACGCACACAAAGACACAGACTGCCAGTACATGAAACTTAACAGGGGGGAAAGAATATGCACATGCACACACTGCACAAACTGTGCTGTGGAAGAATGAGAGCATAAAAAAAAAACCTTTTCCAGGGCATTTACCACTCCAGTGTATCAAATGTGGTGAGTTCTTTTTGCATCGAGTCAGATGGCATGCCAGTCAGACGCAGGGAAGCAGGGCAAGTGAGAGTGAAGGGAATTGTGATATTCATATTCAGGGTGCGTGTGTGTTTTATTTGCCTTGTTCTTGTTGGCCTTATTTTTCTTCAGAGAATGTTTGATGTTAGAGCCAAGATGAGGCCAGAGGAAAAGTAAAGAGAGAGAAACTGGGTAAAAAAAAGAGTGATATTGGGTGAAAGGAGAAAAAAGTATGGGATGGAGACAAATAAGAGAGAAAAGCAGGGAGAAGAGAAGGATATAGTCTAACGTGATAGAGGTGGAAATGGGTCACCCTGCGGTTGGTCTGGCTATGTGTGTGCATGCATGTATGTGTTGAATGGATGGTAAGGCAGGGAGAGAGGAAGTGTGCACACCAACCTTTGTGGTCTTGACTTTGTTGCCTGTGCTGCAGCTCCAACCTGTCAGATCTGGGAGAACCTTGCACTCCTCACCTTCCATGCATGGCTGCATCTGACACCACCACTTCTGAGCTACAATGGAGGCTACAAGAAGAAGAGACAGAGGGAGTTAATTTGAAGTTTGATGAAGATGCAAGTGTGTTTTCAATCACGTCTTTTCATGTGTTTCCAAGTCTTGTGTGCATGTGTGAATTCTGACACCGAAATTTCATATGAACAAAGAGCCCCCAGAAAAGAAATGTGGGTTTCAATCCGGTACAGTTATGCGAATAACACGACTTTGGTGCTTTGAGATAAACAGTTGAAAGCACTAATTCTCAAATCAGCGCCCACTGAACCACCATATAGAACAAGCCACAACGAGTTATGCAATCAAAAGAACGCTAGTCAAACCTCAACAAACAAAAACCAATGTGGAAAACATGATATGGAAAATATAAAAATATATTTCGGCCTGTTTCATTTATTAATTTCGCAAAGGCCTCTCATCGCTCGACTCAGATCTAGATGCTTTTTACTGCCACATCGTCGCCCCAGTTCACTGAAAAACTTGTGTGGATGTTTAAATTACATGATTCATGTATGTCATTATTAATTTATTTGCCAAGTCTGCCTCTATTGCACTTTGTTGCATTTTTGCCTCAACACACCAACCATAAATGATTTATGAATCTGAAAACAAAGCAAGCTGCAGACCATTGTGAGCCTCAGTGCATGAGCATCGGTGTTAAAACATCTCTTATCTAGTAGAACATTCTTTGTTCACTTAACCAGAATCAGGTGGCTTCAAAGGCTGTTTTCTGTTTACCTGTTTTTTTTGTCTTTTTTTAATTAATCAGTCATGTGGCTGACCGCATAGGTTGCAAGGTTGCTCTGAAGTATTGCAGAAAAAGCAAAAATGACCAGGGTCAATATTATTACCACCCTGAAAAACTGACGTTTTTATTGAGCCACATCACAAACTGCTGCTGTACAATGATGTTCTTGAACTTTGTAATGCTCAAAGCTTGTAAAATCAAGTTAAAACTGAGGATTATGTTGCATATAAGGACTTCAGCCAGGGTCTGAGCTGTCACTTGATAAGGCATCATGGCAAAAACTAAGTAAATCAGTTTAGCCTTAGAAAAATAATTGTCGGTGTTCACAAAGCAGTAGATGGATATATAAAGCTATCACAGTGTTTCCAAGTGTCAAGAACTGGAGTCAGAATTATCATCAAAAAATTCAAAGAGAGGCACACAGTACAGAACAAGCCTGGCAGAGTTAAGAGGTGAAAGATTGCAAAGAATCTGGAAAGAAAACTAGTGAGAGACATTGGAAGACACCAGAAAAACTGCCGAGACACTCGTGAATGACTTAATTAGGAAATTAGGAATATGAGTCTCAAAGAAGACAATTACTAGAACTCTCCACAGGAATTTAGTGCGAGGCTGCAGACCAATAAAATTTCCACTTCTGGAGAAGAGACACCTTCACGCCACACTGAAGTATGCTAAGGACAACTTGGAGAAAGATTATGCATACTGGAAGCCCGTCCTTTGATCAGATGAGATAAAACTAGAGCTCTTTGACTTTGGAATGTCGTTCCTACAGTGAAACACGGTGGTGGGAGTATTATGGTGTGGTAATGATTCAGTGTGTTTGGAACTGGGAATCTCATAGAGGTGGATGGAATCAGGAAGAAAAAAAGAGATGTGAATATTCTGAAAGAAAACTTCAAACAGTCGCTTTGTCTTCCAACATGACATTGACCCAAAACACAAGTCGCTCCTGGTAAAGAACTACCTGCACACAGCCCTGAATGATCCCACTGAAAAACTGTGCTGTGAACTGAAAATCAGGGTCCATGCCAGACGACCAAAGATCAAATCTGAAGGAGCTTGAGAGATTCCCAAAGAAGAATTGGCTGGGTTTGCTCATGAGATGTACGTGAGACTTGCTGAAATTTACAACGGCAAGCGACAAGCGATACATAAATGATGTGCTAATAATTCTGACCCTGGTGCTTTTTGGCTTTTGGGAAATAAATTTGTTTCTGTGTGCAAAGTGAAAAAACATCTGCATCCAAAATACAAACTAGAATGTTCTGAAAAGCTGTGTTAAAAATGTCTTGCTCTGTTTAACAGTAATTAGGAAATACTTTTAAAAAATTAAATTTCCCTAGAGGGGCTAATGATTTGGTGATGTTCTCTTGTACAACATCACCATCGTTTTTTTAAACTGATTTTGCAAATACAGTATTTTTTTCAACATTTTACACAGTTTTGAGCAAATAAAAACTCACGAGATAATTAGTGAGATGTTGTTAACGACAACTGATCCCATTAACCTTCAGGCTAATGTGAAATAAAACTTATTTATAGTAATACTGTAAGATTTTCTTTTGTAATATTTATCTAAAATGCTGACAAGCTTTTAGCAATAGAAAAAAGATTTTTAAAATGCTGATAATTACCCGAGGCATGGGTTTCATGGGCGAAGGAATCATGTGAATTTAATTAGCCAAAACCAGCTCTTTCATGTTGAGATTCTTCAGGTTAAAAACAAATAATGAAACACAGTCATAAAATATAACACATATCAAAAATAAAACATGATTAAATGTCAAAAGAAAAAACAGCTGACTGACTGGATGTGTGAATTCATAAAAGCTGTTGTTATGAATGCTTTTTCTTTAACTGTCACTCTGAAGATGAGACACTTGCCACTGTCAGGTAATTAAATGCATTAGTGTGTAACTTTTGTAGTAACTGTCACTCCAACTTCCAAACAAAAAACATAATTTAAAAACTGTACACGGCCATCATTGTTAAAGAACTTCTGAGAGTGAGAGTTAATATGTGTATTTTGTTTAGCAGGACAAAGATAACGTTATTAAATACGAAATCCAGTTTTTCATGATTTCATTTATTGGTGTTGGTGTTTAGCGAAAACACCAAACCTACCTGGCCCTATGTTAAAAAGTAATTCCCCCCATTCTTAACTCATGAATTAACTGTTTTTGCCATTGACTATACTAGGCCTTTTGAATGAATAGAACCAGTCTGAAAAAGTGAAATAGAAGAGCTCAAAAACAAACACAACATGCCACAAACTAATAAAACAGCTGACACACAAAGTCATTGACATGTATCAGTCTAAAAAGAGTTACGAAACCATTTTTAAGGCTTTGTGAATCCAGCAAAACCATGACAAGACCCATTATCCACAAATGGAGAAAACTTGGAACAGTGGTCAATCTTCTCAAGAGTGTCTAGCCTACAAAAACAAATCCAAGAGCCTGCAGGCAACTGATCCAGGAGGTTCCAAAAGAAATCAGAACAGCATCTAAAGAACAGCAGAGCTCATTTGCCTCAGTTAAGGTCAGTGTCCATGATTCAACAATAAGAAAGAGACTGGGAGAAACTGGTAACCATGGAAGAGTTCCAAAGCAAAAATCTGCTGATCCAAAAGAACTCAAAGAACTCACATTTACTACAAAACATTCTGATCATTCTGATCACTTTGGGGAAATGTTCTGTGGACTGACAAGACAAGTTGAACTTTTTAGAAGGTTTGTGTCCCCTTACATCTTGTATAAAACCAACACAGCATTTGATAAAAAGAACATCATACCAACAGTCAAACATGGTGATTGTACTGTGATGGTCTGAGGCTGCTTTGCTGCTTCAGGACCTGGGCGTAATTACAATGCAACCATGAATTCTGCTCTCTACCAGAAAATCCTGTAGGAGAATGCCCATCCATCATTTCATGCCCTGAAGCTCAATCTCACTTGGGTTATGGAGCAGAACAGTGATCCGAAACACACGCATCAAGTTTACCTTTGAACAACTCAATAATAAAAACAAAATGAAGGTTTTGGATTGCCTAGTCAAAGTCTGAACTTAAGCAGTCATTCAATGGGCTGTTCATGCTGGGAAACCCTGCAATGTGGCTGAATCGAAAAAATTCTGCAAAGAAGAGTGGGCCAAAATTCCTTATTGCCATTTATCCCAAACACCTGATTTCAGTTCTTTCTGCCAAGTGTAGCACAAGTAGTTCTCAGGTTTAGGGGGTAATGACTTTTTCACATAGGGTTTGGATAGCTTTTTTTTCCCCCTTAATAAACGTAAACTTAAAGATTAAAAACTGCACTTTGTATTTACTCAGGTTCAGGTTTAATATTAAAATTTGTTTGATGATCTGAAACAATTAAGTGTGACAAATATGCAAAAAAATAAAATAAGAAAGGATAGGGGTAAATGTTTTTTTCATGGTACTCTATATCTGTGGTGCTATAAGTAAGTAAGATGTACTCCACCATTCCTGCCCTTCATCTTACTGTGCCATGTTGTATTGTAAGTGAATCTTTCATCATGTTTGAGCGCTCACCCGAAACCAAGAAACAACTGAGAAATGGAGACTGGGTCAGTTATTTCATCAAGTGCCACTCTTCGAGGCTGGAGGGCCTGCTGGATACTGATGTTGTAAACACAGAGGCATTAGTGGGTGAGGGGTTTCCAGGCATACAGGAATATTTTATAGCTAGGAATTTTCATCACTAAACACTAATCTCATTTAAGGGTAAAATGCCCAAATACATTTGGGTCTAAAGAATCAACTTCTCATTTGCAGTGAACAAAAGAGCTTCATAAAGATAATACTTCCTGCAGATTAATATATTTTGCTATCAAGATTCTTGTTGGGAGTCCTCTGATGTTTACATAACGCTGACTACTGATAAATTCAGTATAATAACAAAAACACAAGATTTCCTCTTCATGGTGCATTTTTCCTGAGCTGCTTCATTATAATCCATTTTAGAATTTGTCCAACCCCATCTCCTACAAATTAAGTTTCTTCACAGTTAAATTGTTACATTTAGCTGCAAGATAATCACTTGCTGGATTACCTTTGGAAATTAAGCAGCACATTTATGAAATATATCGGAGTCAGCAGGAGGTGGTTGGGATTGATTGTGGATGTACCGAATGCTCATATCTCACACCAAGACTGGGGTTTATGCAGCAGGAGCACTCAACGTTAGGAAAAGATCGAGTTTGAAATCAGCGTGGACTTCTTTCTGTGATAAAGCCCTAATATTTTTCCAAACTTTAGTTGAATGCTGTGAGTGCATACATAAATAATGCATGCATAAATAGGTTGAAGGAAAGCAGTTTAACATATGTCTGGTACATTCAGTATCAACATTACATTAATAGACGATAATTCAGCTGCAATTACATTTCCATCAGGAACATGGCGCTGTAGAATAGTTGTGGAACGACATAAGATTACATTTTTTATTTACTGAGATGAAGACGTTCCCTTTTCTGTCTGAAATAGTTCAGATTTTTGTTTGTTGTACCTTTAAGGTTTACTTGAGAAGCAAATATTTAATTACTTTTGAATTGATTGTGTTCAGAATATAACCCCACGCAATCCATCATATTCAGAATGTTTCTGAATTCATCACAAAAATATAACAGACAGAGGCAGTGTTTGTAATAAATTAGTCTGCTGAAAGAAGCACTGCACAGAAAACAGGGGCAATGGGAGAAAGGCTTCACTTTGCTCCCATGCATTTCTAGTCAGTATTTTGGCTACCAGTACACAGAAATGCTGCCAAGAGAATATTGATGGCTTCTGTGCCTTGGCAGTTAAATCAGGGTTTACCTAGTCGTGTATCAATTCTTAGATTTTTCAGTATACTGCAGCACACAGGGCGGCTTGGTCATATATAGCACCTGCATTGAACAAAGTCTCTTTCAAATAACCTCTTGCTAACTCTAGCATCACTGGTCTTCTCCTGATATTGACTGCTCCTCTGTGTAGCCTGACTGTCAACACTCATCTTCATAATTGTGCTCATCTGCTAATGCAGTGTTCACTTATTTTCTTTCAGAATCGATTAAAGCAATCTTAACTTTAGTGCTCTGCCTGAAATGCATGACAAAGAAAACGTATGATGAGTTCAAATCCATACTAAGGCATTTTAGCCAACATTCAAAACAGGTGCACGTCAGGCAGCGGCACTACACAAGTGCACACAAAAGATACACAAACACACATAAAGTGACACCTACCGTCGACACAGGACGGCATGGCCCGAGTGGTGCCGGCGACCTGTCCAGGGAAGCAGGAACATTTGACAGTCTGAGATCTCTCCTCGATCTTGTTCTTGTTGCAGCAGCGATGGGCAGCAATCACCTCACACGTCCCCGCCTTCACATGCACTGAGAATGAAAGAAACAGATTACGCTTTATGTTTGCTAACTTTAACACGTAAGCAACCGCAGAAATAGACAGTGAAATAGACAATTGGTCTGCCCTTCCCCTTAATGACCTCTTTGTACACTATGTTGGGGAAATGTGGAATAAGGACATCATTCGCTGACCCAGACAATCACAGACCATTACATGAGGAGTTAAAAAAATATCAGCACTGAGAATACCTTTTTGGATCTCTGACCTTGTAGGACAAGTTAAGTATTTGGTCCATCCATCCATTTAAAAATTAAGCAAAACATATTTAAGGCTGCTATAAGATGAGCCATAAAATATGCAGTTAGATGCTTAGATTTATGACTATCTATCTATCTATCTATCTATCTATCTATCTATCTATCTATCTATCTATCTATCTTTAAATTAAAACAGTAACTTAGGAAGGAATAATAATGAGTGTTTCTCCATATATTGTTTGGTTGCACTTCCAATTTGCTGCAATACTAATGAAGGGTACATTTGGAAAGTCCCTTCACATCTCCTGTAACTACCACTTTGTGTGCAAATTTCTATACACACATTTGAATCAGGCAGCCGTGTGGTTAATTAACAAGTCAACCCCGAGCACAGAAGTCCCTTGAGTCAGCTAAGAGAGAGGGAACAAAGAAATCGCTCCACATTTGAAGATTTGTGATGCCAACACATGGCCCTTTCATACCAGCCTTTCATCAAATACATGAAAATGTCAAGGACAAACAATAAGCCTTGTCAGGAGCACTGTGTGCAACTATGCAGTGTGACTGTTTGTGTGCAATTTTGACAGCTTACGCGCAATATGTAATTACAGTGAATCTGCTCATGTGTTCAGATGCGTTTGACTTTGTTTTTGACGTATGCATGATGTGCAGCAAATGCACATACATGTTCAGTCTTTCAGCTGTGAACTTCGGTGTGTGTGTTTTGGCTTTTCAAACAGTTGTTGGAAGTTGCAGTTATTTCCATTACAAAGAGTCAGCCCAGGATGCAACAAAGGGTGCGCACTGCATGGCAATGAAAACTAAAGCAGAAAACAATGACTTTGTTTAAAGAGTATTTAAAAATGAGGCAAGCCGAAGTGAACGACCCAGTGAATATGTTAAGCAGGCTAACAAAGATTTGAAAAGTTCTTAATTTGCTCTGTTGATGAGAAAAAGACAAAGCAGCAGTCCTGCAAAGCCCAGTCCAATTAATATCTCTGTGAAAAGCACACTCTGTCTCTCTCCCATCTCTCTCTCATCTTTCTTTCAGATTTCTCTTTTTGTAGCACTAGGAGTTAGGCCAAAGGGTAAAGATAATTGTTGACTGATCGGTCCATCTGGCTGTCCATCAATCCAACACTTTGATGTGCAAAACTAGCCACTGAACAGATTGCCATTACACTGATATTTCGATTTCTATAGAAGAAATATCTGCATGCATTTGGAGATTTTTCTAAAAAAAATCTTCTGTAGAGATTCATTATAATTCAGTCTCAAGTAAAATGTTAAACTACTCGAAGTACTGTAGTTACTGGTTGGAATGCTGAGTAATAAATGGACATTCAGGCACCCTGAAGGACAATTCGCTTGACCTTCTCTCTGTTGACTCACACAGTGCGCGCATAAGCCCACTGGGTCTCGGTGTATTTTGGTTATAACATGACCCCTCATCAACAAGCGACTTTGGATTGTGTTAGACTGTATGCAAGACAATTAATGGTGTGTTTGCTTTAAACTTTTTCCCCATAGGTACAGTACTGTGCAAAAGTCTTGATTAGTTACATTTTGCAGACTCTTTTTATTTTGTTTAAAATGCTGTATTTCCATTTACGCTTGCACATTTCACTAAATCGGTACAACTATTTCCCATTTTCCTTGCAAAATATAAAGAAATGAGGGTTGACCAAAGACATTTGCACAATGCAGTTAAGTTCTCCAGAACACAAATTATATTGACTTTGATGATGATGTGCATTCTCCTCATCAAATATATAAACTATTTTATAACATTATATTATATATCCTGTAACAACTGCATAATGTTTATAATAATTTCATCATCTTTCCTATACAACTGTATAGATTGCATGTGGGCTTTAGAGCTTGAGCTTCCTTTGAATAACTTATTTTCCATTTTTCCTTCTCTTTCTTGTAGCACTAATTGTTTTTTTTTTCTTCTTAGAAGCTTGACAGATACAAAGCAAAGGAAAATGAACACATACAGAGTAAACACCTTAACTGAACCCCCCACAGGCGCACACAACCCTTGGCCCATTTTTAGGCTCGGCACCTGCAGTAGTAATTGACTCAGCATTAGTAAGAGCAGCCGCACACAGAGCTCAGCAGGAGAGGAAAAGTAAAAGGAGGTCGGGATGTGGATTGTACCAAAGGAATGTAAAGGTTCACTGGACACACATATTAATGTTAATCAATTCCATTAATATTGTTATTATTATTTTTTGCGACACATGGTAAAATAAAGATCGACGTAAAACCTATGACAAAATGGATAAGTGATTTTTTTTCTTTTTTTTTGGCAGACCACTTCTTTATTTTCTTCATTCTTTGACTTGTAGCTAAACTGTTCTCTGTTTTATGTGTTACTTTATTTAAGTCATGTTTTCATTAATGTTTTTATAGTTTGAAAATCACTGACTATTTTCTGAAAACACATTAAGGGTCAAAGGTGAAGACATAAGAAATAACTTCCTCTGATCAAAATAGTTTGGTTATTAGAACTGTTTTGATCAAAGTTATTTGTGGTTTAAACAGAAACAGTGGTAGTAACACTGCTTGAGGAAAAAAAGTTAAACATCTTCTGGGAATAACTTGTTTATTTGACATCATTTTGAGAATGCTTTATTGTAAGTCCTGATTTCATATTTAATAACATGTAAATTGGCAGCATTCATCTTTAATTATCTCACACTGTGAAATCCTAATGTAGGATTTTGATCCCAGTCAAACAGGTCTTGAGACTGATTGGTGACCATCTGGCAACCACCATTTAGAGGACCAGCTGGTGAGTGATTGCTAGAGGTTGCAACATTTTCAAAAGGTGCAATATCTACTTTGAAAGCAAACGCTCACCGTGTTAGGTTTGTGTTGTACTTTTCATAGTTCCACTACTGCTCAGAGAGTTCTGGGCAAGTGTTTGGAGATGAGTTGTTGTCTTTCCTGCAACCTTTGGGCAACTTCAAGTGACTAGTTGCAAGGTGGAGCAATCACTTGCCAACTGGAGAATGTGCATTCTCCCTAGCCACGGTGGGGCCTTACTTTAAACTAAAGCTTTTTGTTTCAATTCAGTTCAATTTCAATTCAATTTTATGATATATATATAATAGCAACAAATCACAACAATTGTCACCTCAAGACCCTTTATATTGTAAGGTAATAATACAGAGAAACCCCAAACAATCATACGACCCCCTATGAGCAAGCACTTGGCGACAGTGGGAAGGAAAAACTCCTTTTTTATAGGAAGAAACCTCCAGCAGAACCAGGCTAAGGGAGGGGGCAGCAAAAAGAAACACTGTGGAAGAGAGCCAGAAATGAATAATAACTACTGATTAAATCCAAAGTGGTGTATAAACACAGGGAGAGTTAAAAGGGTGATTGAAGAAGAAAGCCTCTGGCAGTCTAGGCAAATTGCAGCATAACTAAGAGAAGGTTCCTAGTCATCTGATCCAGCCGTAACTCGTAGCTTCATCAAAAGGGAAAGTTGTACTCTTAAATACCCTAGGAACCACAAGTAACCCAGCAATCTGTCACCCCAACCAGTGACGGGAAATGGCCGCCCCTCGCTGAGCCTGGTTCTGTCAGAGGTTTCTTCCTGTTAAAAGGGAGTTTTTCCTTCCAACTTCCCACAAAAGTGCTTCCTCATAGTGGGTCATATGATTGTTGGGTTTTTCTCTGTATGTATGTAGTCGCCTTAAGGCAAATGTTGTTGTGATTTGGCGATGTATAAATAAAATTGAATTGAATGGGGCCTGACTATTCAAGACCTTGTATGCAAGGAGAAGGACTTTAAATTTAATTCTGGATTTAACAGGGAGCCAGTGGCTATAAACATATGCTGCTGAATACTTTTAACATTGGTTTTATGTGGTTGAATGTATTCGTTTCATACCGTTTTGCATTGCAGTAGAGAAACAATGTGCATTTAATTAGCCTTTGTGGTTTGGCAATTTCCTTCAGTAGCCTGTGATATAGAACTTGGTGGGGTGTTTGGTTTGGGTGTTGAGAAGTAAACTGGACAAAGACAGAAAGTATGTACTCCATGTTTGCTTGGGAGTCTTCTGTGGAGGACCACACACACAGAGGAAAATTGTATTTTTCCTAAATTTCTTTCAGTGCACACAGCTGCTGTTGACAGTGGATATGTTGTTGGCAAAACTGTTCTTTTTGGTTAGCTTGGTGCACTGGCAGGCTTTACAGTGTTGAGGTTTTTTTCTCAAATAAAAAGAGGGCACAATTCATAAAACTAGATTTCATAGGGATTTAGTACTCGCATGTGGAAACAGCTCTGGAAAAACCATGTGTGTGTGTATGTGTGTGTGTGTGTGTGTGTGTGTGTGGGGGGGGGGGGGGGGGGTCCTTCCCC
>VUQG01000020.1:18928-36106 GCA_015106755.1 Etia nguti
TCCTCCTCCTCATTTGCTTCATCTGCTTTACCTCGCCCCACTGCTATTTCACAAATGACCCCTCCTTTTCTCAGCCTCTCTTAGCCACTTCAGTTCCCCATTTTTCCTCTGCTCCCTCTTGCTCGTAGCTCACCACAGCAAACTCAGCAGGGTAGGAAACTATTATCCTCAATCACAGAACCTAAATCAGAGAATTTTTTACACTTTCTACAATGCGTCCTCCCTCTCTCCTGCTTTTTCATCTTCATGGCCATTTCATTCCCTCTCTAACCCCCCTACCCCCACCCGTATTTTTCTCCTTGGCATGAGGACTTGTTATCCCTGCCTCTCTTAATACAGCAGCGGCTGTTAACCCCATTTACTAAGGATGACGTGCAACTGACAGACTAACAGATGGACAGATTGCCCCGACTCCGAACAACCAGGCACTCTGTGTGGGTGTCTGTGTGTGTCTGTGTAAGTACTGCGATAGCTGTCTTGGTCCCAGTGGGGTGCCTCTTTCAAATGTCATTCCTGCCACTGGGGACCTCTCCCGCTTTCTCTCTCACAGACACTCACACACAAACAGAGTTAAATACACATGCACAGACACAAATGTACATGCACATATAGTATGAGGAACCTGTCAAAATGGGAAACACAAATCTTTCTAGTTAGCACTGTAAATATTTAAACAGTTCAAGCCCCTTTTTTCAGGATCTGTCAAATGTTAACACAATACTTGTAAAGAAGTAGAAAGAAAAAGTCACTGGTTACCCTTTTATATGACACTGTATGATTTATGTGACTGAAACTGTTACTTTTACGTTCCCACCTGGCACTGAGCGACATTGGGTGAATGCTGGAGCTGTGCCTAGAGAGAGCCACATGTCAGCTTCAGAAGACAATTTAGAAAAACGTACAGTGTAGTGAAAAAGTATTTGCACCCTTCCTGATTTCTTATAAATTATTATTTCATTAACTAAGGGGAAAAAAACTACCTGGACCTGTGTGAAAAAGTACATCACATAATAAGTGAGTCGTTCAGGTCCTGAAGCAGCAAAGGAACTTCAGACTATCACACTACCACCATGTTTGACCTTTTTTAGGATCTCAGACTAATCAGACTAAAGAGACTAGGGAAAGCAAAGGTAAACACAACACAAGACACATGAATTTGACAGCAAGACTGGGGATAAGCAGACATAGAAACATGACAGACTGGAGAAAAGACCTGGGAGAATGGACACAGAAATGAACTAATATCATGAGGAACCAAGGACTATAAGAAAAGATAAATTGAGTAGCCCAAAGTAGTAATATTATACTTAATATAGACTTGAACAAAAATCATTTCTAAAATGCAAATGCTCAAGCCTTTTTTTATTCAGCTGATTTTTTTTTAGTAATATGTGTGTTTCTGAGCTCCAGAACAGCTATTTTTTCACAGATATGTGGTCCTCATAGGACAGCCACTACAAAGATATGATTTATAGAATATGATACTCTACATTAAACAGAATGTCATTTTTAAAATTAGCTCAACCTTAAACATATGCAGCAGTAAAATAAATCCATTTAACACTGACAGAGAACATAGTTCTCCAAGTAATCATTTTTACCTTTAACAAAGCAATAAACATGCTTAGCACGTGCTTTGCTGTTAACTAATCATAAACCGTCTTCTTTTCAAAGAAGTTGGGAAAAGTCCAAAATTCAACATAGAACATACAACATATGCAGCATATCTGTAAAATCATCATAGGTGTTATGCTTTAATAGCCGCACTTGATGCAATCCTAATTAATTTTTCTAAGCTCACTTTTAAAATTTATCGTGATAAATCTGTAAATAGTGGGGGAAGATGTTTTTGTTGGTGTATGTATGGGAGGGGGGAGGGTCTATCGTCTTTGCTTTACTTTCTGTAAAAGACACCGCCCACCATTGTACTCTAGTTATTACTGTTAAGATGACAACCAATTATGTTATACTGTAACTTAAAATTTCCACCGAAAACACTATCTAGGCTACTGAGGTGCTAGGTGCTGCTCCTAGCACCTCATGGCAATGGACTCATCCTTTGAATTAGGCAACCTGTAATCAATGACATAGGCTCATCGGAAAAGGAGGATGGAAAATACCCTTGATTTACTTACACTTATAAATGGTGCTGGCTGCAACATTTAATCACTATTTGTTTTTTTTTTCCATCTTCAGAAAGAGCATTATTGCAAGGCTCACCCTTTGTAAACCCAACTGCCCAGAGCCAGTTGGGATTGGCTTTTACCCCCAGGAGACCCTAGTTCAGTAAGAGGTTAACAAAATGCGTGGACTGACAGATCTGTTAATGGGTAGACTAAAATAAATAACAAACCAACCAAACCAAAGAAGTGGGGAAAAGTCAGAAACTCAGCAAACATACAAGATATCATCATAGGTCTTATGTTTCAACAGCAACACTTGACGCAATTAATAAATTTTCCTAAGCTCAACTTTGATGTCTTCAGGCTCTACTCTCCAACTGCCAGCAGTAACCTTGATCTCTACAACCTGCAAGTAGTCAAAAGTCATCAAGCTTCCTCTGAAACTTTGGTTCTCAGCTGTGCCAACAGTTCACTCTCCTCCCTGTTATTTTTTGTTTGTCTTTCACAGCAGGAGAGGGCTTTGACTCTGATACAGTGAGGCATACTGAAACTGACACTTTCTGTATATCAAGCCCCCAGCAACCGTGCTGGGCTGCAAACATGATGAGTGGTAAAGTTGTAACAGTTAAAATTACAACTCTGGTAACATCACATCACAAGTAAAGAAAATAGCTGCAAAACGAATCCATTAACAATATTAAGAAACTGCTTTCATGTGAGAGCCAGAGTCAGGTTAATGTGACTGTCAATATGTGCTGTGTGCATAGCCCCTCTTGGAATGAATGGGATATCTGGATTCATCAACATCTGATGCCTCATATTAAACAATGAGATGGTTTGCTTGCAAAACAGCAACAGGAGTTGACAGTCCCTCATCAGGTATAATTAATGTACTGGCATGATGAACGGAAATACCAGCGAGGTAAACGTCCCCTCTGGTTTTGTTTGCTTTTAGGTGCGAGCTTCACAATGTTATAATTACATCCAGAGCTCTCTCATGCTGTTAAAGTTTGACCAGCACCAAAACAATTTAGTAAATCAGATGTTTGTTGTCATTATTATTTTGTTCTTCAGGTGTTTTCATTTTGCCTGTACTCTGACCCTTCTGGCCCAGCTCCAGCCAAGCCTGTAATAACAGAAATTAGCATGAAATAACTTTAAGTATCCATAGCACACTCTAGATGTTCTCTATACATCACATATTAAGTATGTATAAATATTTAAGGATTTCCTTTAGGCCCATATTATTCTATTCACAAAGAGCATATTTTGAAATGGAAAATTAGTCCTGAAAGCTTGCCAAGTTAATTAGACATACAAAATACATTTCTTAGTGCATGTGTGTGCCCATCAGCGCATGTACGTCCATGCATTTGTGTTAATAATTAGATTATATTGGCCTCTGAGATGGCAGCATTTGTTCTGAATCATAAACACAGAGCTAATTAAAATTCTGTTTAAGAGCCTGCCAAGAAAATTAGCATGGAGAGAAAGGAGGCACGCGCACTCGACCACTAGTGTCTTCTCCCCTCAACCCTGTTTTCTATTCACTTCTGTGTCTACAACTTCAGCACACGTCTCTCCTCATCTTCTGCCACACCATCTCTGTGCGATGGTTATTCATAGGAGGTTATAAGTGCTGGAGGGAAGTGGGTTTTTTTTTTTCTGACAGGAGAAGGTGCCCAGTGTAGACACACGAGAACTATATCAGCACTGTACTTTCTGCGCTGTGCTCATATTGTGTTTGCTGATCACAAATAGACTGATCAATGGCAGCCCCCTAAAGAGCCTGACTCCTCTCATGCACTAATGTCCCTCTCTGTTATGATAAACACTGAGTCCTGTGGGGGGAAAACTTGAGACGAGGAAAGAAGAGAAGATGTCAATAGAGGACCTGCTTGATCTTAAGGATGCACACTTATTTAGAATTCTAAATATGTTTGCATATTTAGTGATAAGAAACATTCCTGGAAATAAAGCAGTTTTGAGAAGGAAAGATTCTTATTTGATCCTTTTTCTTCAGCGTTGGTATAATGGATTTACGGAGCGACTAAATTTAAAAACATCTCGCAGAGCGCTGTTTTTCTATGACTTGCGCAAGATCCAAGCTATCAGTAAAATGAAAAAACAAGTAGCTAAGCTTTGGAAGATACACATCTTATTCTGCCTTTTTTTCCTTCTGGCTATTCTAAGAGGAAAAAAAAAACTTCCCACTAACCAGACTTTAATAAATACCATTTTTTAAGGCAGAATGGAATAAAGCACAAATTTAGAGACAAAATAAGTTGGGTTTTATTTTCCACATGGGTAGCTTGGAGAACATGTTCTGACTAATTGCCATACAGCATTTTTAACAACTGTTACAAATGACCAAAAGTTCAAAAACATCAAAACAAGCGTTCAATTAACAGAATATGGAGCAGTGGTTAATACTTTTTTCTCAGTTATGGAGAATCTTCCTCGTTCCCAAAGCACAACAGAAATGCATTAACTACGAGACAACAGAACAATAATCTCATAATTGCTCATTTCCCTTTCCCCCCTCTCTCAATCTCTCTGCTCATACACGGTAGCTAGAGTCATAATTCCTTCAGCAGCTAGAGGGCTGAGTTGCTTACACGTATGTCACTAATGACCCTTTGCTAAAAATGACTGATGCTGTTATTTTTCTTGGGAAAGCAGGCTCAACACAAAGTGAACAAATGGAAGTTGATCAGAATTAAAAAGTCAGCCAGAAAACTTGCTTCCTCTTGGAAAAAGTGCAGGCTAAATGCAGACTGCGGATTGATTTTGGGTTTTTTTTTCTCTCGACACAGCATCCACTCTGTCCCTAGTTCCCTCCCCATACCACCCCACCCCACCCCGCTTAGCATCCCCGAACGAGTGAGTGGGTGAGTGAGTGACCACAATTGGAAAGTGTTTGCTCGCAGCAGGATTTCCTGCACGCGCGATGTGATAAAAATAACAAGTGTAAAAGAGAGGGAAAAACACTGGCATCTGGCTCGTCGGGATTTCAATTTGAAAGGGAAAGGAAAATACCGTGGGCGTCCACACAGAGGGGCTCATCCCTGTCAAAAAATAAATAAATAATAAAATACCTTGCCATAAATCATCCAACCGTTTTAGATCAATCAACATGCCTTGAAAACAAGCACGCAGAAAACATACCCTCAACATCACCAAAATACTCATCGCTCTCTGATTGGATTAAGCTCTTTCTTCACTTCTGTCATGCAACTCGCTCTCTTACACCTCAGCAAAGTGATTTATGCTTTTTATTGTCAAACTACTCCCATCTGCCTCCACCACCTACCTGTCCACCACCCGCCTCCCCTCCATCTCTGTACTAATCACCCTCACTGATATGAGACCAGCTTGTGCCAGATTGTCTCTTAGTCACCCACACCACATCCCTGGTTCTCCATCATTGATTTTCATGCAGTTTTAATGCAGTTCAAACAAGGGAATTATCTCTCCACACCACAAGCACAACTACTGTCTTGCTAAATCATACAGGATATTAGTTCAAGTGACAGGGGACCTGGTGACACATGGCATGTCCTGACATATTAGCAAGCGCACCGCCACCATTGCCGCCACCCCGCAGCAGACAATTTGTACTAATTTGTGCTCCAGGCAAGATATTAGGATGGTGAATTTGATATAAATTCTTAATATGTTCGGATGTATTAACACACCATTACCACTCAAGCATTAAGATGAGGCAGCATGTGCATGTGTGCGTGAGTGTGTGTGTACGTTTGCATGAGACACTCAAGTTTTAAACCTTTTTTGTTAATTGTTCACTGCTGACTGATGGCGACTTTTCAAGAGCCCTCCAGGAATGTCCGGGTTTCCATACTTATCTGAATAATTTGCCTCCCTTTTTCTGCTACCCACTCTGTCTCGGAGGTTGGAAACCTACCTATCTCAGTATTTGCATCTTTTTGTCCTCTCCCACAGCTGTTTCAAATGTGTATTGTGGGGGAGCTCAAAGCCACACAAACATCTTTTCATTTCTTTGGCTTAAGCTGTCGTCTCTCTCTGTCTTTCTTTACCTCCTTCAGTCTCTCTTTCTCCTTCTCTGTGTCTTCCTGGCAGACCAATATAGAGGCAGAAACACAATGACTGTGTTCAGTCCAAACCACCCCCCCAACTCCTAACCCCCCTTTCCTCCAGTTTTCTCTTTGTCAGTCAGCAAACGGAGAGATCTATAGCTCAGCAGCCATGTTGATGAGGATTTCATTCTGCCTGAATTCTCTCCCTGTCAGAGGAATAAGGACGGACACTCATAAATGTCAGACATATTTTACTTTAACACGTAGCCGTGCGTTTGTGTGTGTGCATGTGTGTGAGTTATGGTTGGTGTTTATATCAATGCTGTAGCTATGTCGTTTCACAGATCTTGATAAATGGTCTGTTATCGGCCTGTTTACTCTCTGTGAAAGACCGGACAGTCCCATATGTTACACCAAGCTCTACCAGCCAGTTCACAGCATACCGACGCCACCGTCATCTGCAAACCTTGAAAATTAGACAGATAAAGACTGTCGCAGCTTTTTTAGAACAGTAGAGGGACGAGCGAAAATCCCCCAAAACACATTTTGAAATAAGTTTTCTCAATAATTAAACAGTGTCTTTGCACAGTCACACTTTGTGGAAAAACAAACATGAACATGAAATATTAGCAAAGAAATGGAGCTACCGACGGTTGCTGTTGATTTTCACAGGCATTTTACATTTTACAGACTCACATTGTAAAATAATCTGTAACTCAGTATTAAACTTATGTCACCGTTACAGAGATACTCCAGCACAGAGCAAAGGAAAGAAATTTTAGCACGTGTTCAATTTAGAGCAAAGCAACACTGTTGAGTTTTGTTTTCACCCTATTTTACCCTCAGAGACCTGGTTACTACTTTTAACTTTTGAACACACCAATTCATTTATCAGTTATGAAGAGGGAGGTGCACCACAAAAGTTGTTTATTTCCATCAGCGGAGATGAATCAACAACATGAACAGCATGTTCAGCTTTCCTTCAGTCTTGCTTTAATCACTTTGCTGTTTCAATAACTTAAATTCCATCTCTGTATTCTTCAGCTTTGTCCCTTCTTAAACCCTATTTGTCCCTCATTAAGCTTGTTTTGCATCTTGCTTCAGTTTGTCCTCCATGCTTGGACTTCTGAAGACTCATGCTTTTGCTGGCCTTCGTAGAGTTGAATTATTTGCTTGCAACTGCTCTCTGTGTCCACAACTGGGTACTCTTTTAAATCAACCTTAACACTTCATCCTTGAAAATAAGCAGTTCTGTAGAACTTTTTGTAGGAATGTTACTGGAAAATACGAAAATGGAAAGATGCCACAATCAAAATATCTAAACACCCTTGAGGTTGCTCACGGATGTGCACCTTACAAACTAAAAATGTACATGTTAGCTATTCCACTTAAACACACACACACACACACACACACACACACAGTACTTACTTCCAGTTATAAGCTGGAGATACTTCTATATGTGAGTGTAGGGAACAAAAAATGAGAGTCCTGGTTTATTCTTACAAATATCTTATCAACAGTTTGTGCTGCAATAAAGTTAAAACCACACATTTAAACCACTTGCACTACATATTAATTTTGCAACTTGATTGTCAATAATATCTTTGGAGATGTTTAACAATAATGACACACTAAACTTCCCACTCTTGCAGATACACAGGCATCACTCTTCTAAGCATCCACACAGGAAAGTCATTAAAAATGTAATGGCCATATCTGACAACTTCAACAAAAGAACACAAAAACCAACACCAACTATCATCCTCTATAACACTGGAACATAATTACTCAGTTTATTTTGATGATGATGGACTATGATGAACATGCTTAATTCATATTTTACTTCAGACAGATTATCTGATGGTTTCTATGACTGGTGCATGAAGCTCGTTGTTTCTTAAAGCTTCTTTCCTTTGCGTCAGCACTTTCTCTCTAAATACATTCATCAGGACAGCTCATCATCTTTCCACTCCTTCGCTCACTAGTCTCTCATCCCATCTCGCACTACCAAATGAAAGGGAAACCCTGGTGTGTCTGAGGCTGGCTGGCAGCAAAGCCAGAGGTGGAAAGATGAGAAGAGAGAGAGAGAGGGAGAGTGTGAGAGAGAGACATAAAGGCAAAGAAACGGAAAAAGAAAAGAAAGGAAGGGGAGTAAAAGCGCAGCCTGCTCTGACTGTAAATGCCATATGAGAACGGGAGCGTTTAAGTGTTAAGAAATGATTAGACTTTGTGGAACCAGCAAGGTTGGGCAATTAATAAAATACAACTGAAGTTTCAAGTCCGTCTTCTGCACCTAGGAAAGAGTGAGCGTAGAGAGGCAGTTGCTGCATGCCTGCATGCCTAATGCCATTTGTACAGATCTGTATTCACTAGCCTGCACGTTCATCTTTTGTTGACATCCTAAAACATGAAACTGCTAATCTAAAGGCACCATTTCAGTCACCTATGTTTCCTTACAGTAACAGAGATATTTTGCCTTTATTGTCGGGGATGTCAGTTGGAAAATGAAAAACATATTGGTATTTGGTACTTGTTATCTACTTCAACACTTCTGAATGTTGACTAATGTACATCATTGTTTTTATATGAATTAATTAAATTAAATTTTATTTATATAGCACCAAATCACAACAGCTGCCTCAAGGCGCTTTATATTGTAAGGTAAAGACTACAATAATATGAACAGAGAAACAGAGAAAACCCCAACAATCATGTGACCCCCTATGAGCAAGCGCTTTGGTGAGAGTGGGATGGAAAAACTCCATTTTAACAGGACGAAACCTCCACCAGAACCAGGTTCAGGGAGGGGCAGCCATCTCCTGTGACCGGTTGGGGTGTGGGGATGAAGACGGGAAAAAGACATGCTGTGGAAGAGAGCCAGAGATTCAAAATAGCAAATTACAATCGAAATACATTAATGTTGCCTTCCACCTACATGAATATTATCTTAATTTGACTTCTTTTTTATTTCTTTTCTACTTAAAACTGACCTTCGACACTCAGTAGTAAAGTGCTACAAACATTTAATGTAGAATAAAAGAAGCTAATTCGATACTGCCATATATCAGCAAAATTGCAGTTTGTTTTGTTTTGTTGCGTTTTTTTCACTTTATTTTTCACTTGGTTTGTTAAGGGAAACTTTTGGTTTGGGATAAAACACAGTTCTTCACAAAAGCAACCCTAAATGTTGCAAAATGATCGGTTGAAAGGCCCAGCTATTTTAGGCTATTTGTCTGAGGTGGCTACAAAGCTAGCACAGGCTCACACTGTCTTGGAATAACGGCAATAACATTCCAAAATTTGAATAGACTGGTTTTGCAGAACTAAAGCTCAGTCATATCCACAGTCCACACACACACACACACACACACACACACACATGCACTTGTTTTCACTGAGCCTGCCTGATTGGACATATTGGAAGTGTGCAAGTACGTACAAACAGTCAGCTTGACTGACATTCCCCTCATCTTCTACGTGGGTGTTTTGCGGTAATAGACCTCTCTCACAGCAGATGTTTTGCCATGGCATAGCAGGAATGACATTTATAACAACTGTCTTCCATTAAGGTGAGTTCGCTTCAGCATCTGGTACTGTTCCCGCTGGCTTACTGTCACATTGTTGTGGCTTACCGGGGCACTTGATGGAATATAACCATCATTAATGAAACTGGTTTCACTTTTGCTTTTCCTTATATAACAAGTGCACGCCATGCCATGAACACATTCTAGTAGTAAAGGACAACTTACACCTTTGCCATTACTATTACAAAGAGTCTGCTAACATGTAATTTCCAGCACAGCTCCATCGAGCTTTTAGTCAGGTGTAATTAGGTTGAAAACACCTGTTTGATAGAACGGGGCTTTTAAAGGCCTCAAATGCCTACCGTACACCCACGCAGGTGTTTCCACTTATCTTTCCTGATTAGATCTCTCCTCAGGACAGTGCCCACTACAACTGCTTGTGAATAACCTGTTGCACCTTAAACTTTACAATCCTTGCATAGCTCTGCACGGTGCGCATCTGAACAAAGGCCTGACCAGCACAATAACTTCAAACAGCAGGACACTGCTTAAATGGCTTTCCTTTTTGCATACCTCTTTGGTTCTGAAAGCCCCACATTTTTTATTTTTTTTATTGGTAAAGGAAATAGCAGCAAAGTGTTTGCAGCATAGCAAATATTCTGTATTTGCTTCAGGCGGCTGGTATAATTCACTTCAGACCCACCAGGGGACATATTAAAGAACTCAGTTGAAAAGTTTCATTTTGAGAAAAAAAAGAAGAAGAAGTAAAAACATTTTTAGCAATATTTATTTGATACACATTTCCCAGTTTCTTCAGTTTTCTTAAAAGCATTTGTATTTTTTGTAAGTCAGGAAGCTTCAAAGAAAGGTTGCGTTGTCTGCATATTTATATGTTTGCACATACGAAACTATATTTTTATTGTCTCTCCTGTTCCCGCGGCCGGGGCTTGGAAACATTCAGTAGAAGGTTGTTCGTTTTTTGTTTTTTTTTGCATGTAGTAATGAAGTGTTCATTGTAGCTTTTTATAATTTGTGTTTTATTTAAATTCCACACAAACAATTAAGTTATTAAAATATAAAGAACTATTTTCTCCAGCTGTAGGTGAGATGTTTTATAAGTCATTTGATTACCTTTAAATTGACTCAGCTGATGTTTCAATTTCAATTGAGTTTAGATAAATACCACACAAGTCATTTCAGGGCATCTTCCATAGAAATGGCATCATAACCTCTTTGTAAAGGGCTAACTGTACATAGGTCGTCTCGGAACCATTTCTGCGACCACTGTGTATCTCAAGCATGCAGTCTCGTATTGATTTTCACATTGAATACTGTATGTGCTTCAGTACAAAGACAGACAGACAGACACACAAAAAATATCAAAAGTCCAGTAGGAGACTGTGTTGATTCTAGTATATCTCCCTCACAGATGAAAAATTGAAGCATTTCTATTAATCTGAACCAAAATAAGCATAAAACACTCAGTGAGGGATTGAGTGATTTGGGCTTTAATGCAGCCCACAGAGTATTTACAGTGGTGTTCTGCAAGGATTAGTTGCATGAGAGGATTAGTGAAGCTGCATTACTGCTGTTTTATTTAACTCACAACAGCAAAAGGCTAAAAATAAAAGCCTCTTAAACACATTTAGGCTACATGAGAGGCCAGCCTGGACACTTTGACAAACATGATGTTTGTGTCCTCTTTTAAGATCTGTACCGGAAAGAGATGAGCAAAACACACACACGCACAGACACACACAGACACACACTTTCTCACATACTGAACTTTCTGCACTTAATCTATAATCTAGTAATCTGCTGAAAGTTGCCCTGTTCAGCATATGCTGTGCTTGGAGACACTGTGTCATATTAGTTAAGGCGATGATGTTGGTGAGAATAGAGCATATGCAGATACTGACAGAATCAACAGAGTGGGAAACTCTCCGAGAGAGGAGAGGATTAATGCAGACAGACTGGAAAAGAAGGAAGGACCGTGAAAGAGAAAGAATGAAATTTGCAGAGGCAGCACAACTCAGCCATCTCTCTCTCCCTCTCGTTCAGTCTCGTTCTCTTCCCTTGCATCGGCACTGATCACATACATCAGTAAAGTAAAGAGCACCCCATCCATCAATGTATGACTCTGGAGCTGCTGTCAGGAATACTGAAGCTGTTCCCCGCAGCCGCGCAAACACACAAAAGCACAATCATATGCATACTGCGCAATATATCAACATCAGCATTACAGCAACCAAAATAGACACCCTGTCAATGCGGTAAAGTTTGCTTCACTTGAAAATACACATATGGATTGCTCAAAATGTGCCTTTTACAAAATCCCACTTATATTGAAGCAAGTGCAACTGGAAGAAAATATATACTTGCCCTGTACTCGGCTCCCTTCAGTCTTGTTCTTATTTGTTTAATTTATTCTTCATTTCAAAACATACTCTAATCTTGGTCCAGGATGACCCTTTAATTTCTTCTTAATTTGGAGACTTGATTCTAATAGCGGTGGTCCATTCCCTGCATAATTCTAACACAAATACTGAAAATCTGCTTCTAAAGGGCTGCCTTGTTAAATAAAGGTTTAAACTCATTTATTCTTTTTCATGTCAACGTATACGAAGCTCCAATATAGGACAAGTGTGTTTCATACAAGCTCCACTGGGAAAACAGAAAAAAAAGGGCCAGTCAATGCTAGTTTACATCCAGCCAGCAGAAGCCAAGCAACACTTGGGGACTGTGCATATGTACCCTAGCTAAACAGGATTTAGGTTTATGATTTGCTGTTTAGTAGCATTAATCCATTCAGATCTTTCTTGGTACACATGGCTGAGAAAACAAAAGCTTTGGATGGAGTCCTGCATTTCCTGACAGACACAAATATGTAAATGGTTCAAAAGGTAACATCCAGCCATTTGTTTGCTTTCCAAACACCTGGCCATTTGCTGAATCTCCTGAGATCAAACACAGAAACTGTGTACATGGGGAAAAGAAAAGGGAGAGATATGAGGGCAAATGGACCCCAAGGAGGTATAGCAAAAGGCTTTGATGTGCTCCGAGCATGCCTGTTTACAAATTATACAATAACATTCAGAGTTGCATTTTTCAATGGCAATTCATAACTATGCAAATAATAAACACCCACTGACTCAATGAAATACACCCTGTTTTTGAAGGGCTCAGCTTTCTGCTCACAGTCCAAACATGAGGTGTAATGGGAAGTTTTAAATTTGACTATAAGTGTGAATGTGAAAACTATTTGCAGTGCGTGTTGCTCTTGTGCTAGACTAGACCAGAGAAAAGCTCCAAAAACTCCAACTCAAAGCTGGACTGGATAAGCACTTAAGACAATGAATGAGGGCAAACTAAGACAAGATAATGGTAACAGCAAGCCAGAAAAAGCAGCGATCTGTTATGAACTCTCTTTGTTTTAACACAAAGAAAATTCAATCTGAGAACAAAGGAAAAAAACAAATCTCAGAGCAAATAAACTGCAAATAATCAGTAGACTAGTCAAGAGTCTCATGCAGACACTGACACAATGTAAAATCTAATAATGTGTTTAATTAAAAATATTAAGTAGAGACAACTCGGTGATTATCAACTTGTTATTAGCACTCAGTTAAGTAAGTTACCAATAATTTTTTATTCAAAAAGCTGATCAACTCAGTTTATTTAAACTAAGTAAGCTGGAAATGCTGCTTTTCAGTGGTGGATTGTAACTAAGTACACTTACTCTATACTGTACTTAAATTGTTTACAACTTGCTGCTTTGCCTCATTTCATATTTTACTTCATTATCTGACAGTTTATATTTGGTTGAATAAGATGTACATCGACTTTCTATGTTTTAAGCTATAATGGTTTCACAGCCAATAAAAAAACAAATCAGCTTCTAAATGCTCAGCTGTTTACTTTCTCTGTCTTTGCCTTTTACTTTTTCAGAGTTTTTAGAATAGTCATTAGACTGTTGAAAGAGATTTCTTTGAGGCTCTGGACCAGCACTCCCCACATTAAATCAAACTCTTGCAAGTCTAGAAAAGGAGCTGTTGGACAGAAAGATGTCGATTGAGTGGTATTTTGGTTTTTTCTATATATTAGTAATTTTCAGTGTAATTTATATTAATCATGCTAAAGTTTAATCATACCTGTTTTAGTTCTCGCTTGTGCTTTGTGAGATTGTTTCTTTACTGAGCTTTTCCTGTCTTCTGTTATTAGACTTGAGATATGACTGCACTATGCTGTTGTCCTCAAAGGAATTCCAGCAGTACTTGGTGTTGACTCCAGTAAATTCTACGAGACATGCTGCATAAGTGAATGCAAACAACAACAGTTTGGTCTGCATTTCTTAAAAGATCATATCCCACAAACCTAGTTTAGAGGTACCACACTGTCTGCACAGTATATAGTGAAGTCTGCAAATCTTTGAACAATGAAATTTGTTTTGTGCCCAAATTATTCTGCAGATCATCTGAAAGGTATATCGACACCTTTTATTTAAATGAAATAATGATTTCATTATTACATCTAGAGATAAGGCTTTCAGAATGAAAAGTTAGTGAACATGGTTGCATAGCCATTTTTTAAAATATGCTTTCATTTCATTATTGTTTGTTGGGCGGCGGTCAGGGCTATCGAGGCACTGAATATCACCTCTGGGGACATTTGGGAGGTTGAGAGATGCTGACCTCAATAAACAGCTTGTGTATCTGCGGCTGTATGTTCTGGACACTGGGGTGAGGAGCTGAACTATCGACTGATCACCACATGGTGGTGAGTTGGATCAGGTGTCCAGAGGATGCCAGACAGACCTGGCACACTCAAATATATAGTATACACTGGGGACGCCTGGTAGAGTATCAGTATTCAGCAAAAGACTGCGAAGCATCACTGTAGTAAGTCACAATAATTTTGTGGTGCTAGTTTATAGTTTACTTAGTTGTTTAAAAGATTTCTATATGATACCTTTCATTATCTGTATTGTTTGCACCTTTCACCTGGAAATGTAATTGTCCTTGGTAGATTTCCACTATATAATATAAAAAAAGTTTTGTCTGCTAGGTGTCAGGAATCAAGAACATCCAAGCCTCATCCAAGCTCCTCTGGTCATCCTTGACTCTAATAAAAGGAAATTGTATATATTGGTTATACATATTTCAGCCCGACTCTCTTCTCCTGCCAGGATCTTAGTTAAAAGGGTGATTCCTGTCTCAATGTGACTCATGTAAAAATGAGCCAAAAGAACTGCAGACGCAGAATTGGAAATTCAAATGCATGTGTCTGTAAGACGGTGTTCCCATGAATACCAAAGGCGAGCATTGTACAAACACATAAGAACAAAAGCGCTGCGCCACCCACCAGGCAAACACCTCTGGAGGACAAATTGGAAATTGAATCATAAACTATAAAGAGCCAAGGTTGAGTTCAGCTGCGGAAGAAAAGAGAGACGAGATGGAGGCGGAGAGGAGAAAAGAAAGAACGGCTGCATTAAATAAAAGTTCACCCTTTCTCTCCTGCCCCGGCAAAAATTCACGCTGTGCTACCTGATTGAAATTTCCTGGTTTAATAGCTGTGAAATAAAGTAAAAGTTGGGAAGAGGAGGAAAGAGAGAATATGAAACAGAGGGCAAAAGAGAGGAAAGCAGCAGCGGCGGAACAACACGGGAGAGAGAAGGAGACTTGAAAACCAAAGACCAGCGGACACAAGGACATGATGGAAAACTAAGTAATTTCTAAAAAATTCAATCAAACTACTCCTTGCCTTTTTTATAGTATTTCCTTAACAAACTGCTAATTCATAATGTATTGTCCTGTGCGCATATGTAATACGTCCTCAGGTGTCTTTTGCAAAGGGAAACTGGATTTCCTCAAATATCTAAAGCAGGTAACTATCCTAGTTTCCAGACAGTGGCTAAAACAAAGGTAAAGAGTCAATAGAGGCTTTTTGCTTTTACTTAAGAAAGCAAACTGTACCAAGGTGGGTCTAGGCAGGGTTAGCTGGAGAGCTAAAAGGTAACGATTTCCTCTAATGAATGCAATGAGAGGACCCCAATGAGGAAATCTCACTGTGCAGGGAAAGGAAACTTTCTATTTACACCAATTAGTCCAAACACGTAATCAGGCAGTGGCCACAGCACAAAGAGACACACCAGTGCGTCCATCTAACATTACCTTGGAAGGGTTGATAGGGAAGGGGGAAAACATAAATATCACATTTAGCATCTATACTGAATTTCCAGATCTATTTAGAGTTAACTGAATTTTAAATGATAAAATTATTATGTCCTGTTTGGAACAACAGGGGGATTTTATTCTTTTAGGCTTCACAGCACTTGTTTTTGGAGAAATGCATCCACTGTCACACAATGTCCTGTTTCATTCAAGATGTGAAAACATAACATAATGATAAAGTTCTCATAAAGTCATAATAATTTAAATAAATTTTAAAGAAAGTCAAATTTGTAACTGTTGGGATTTATTATAAAACCATGTGTAACCACCACAACACTTAAATACTGTCATAAAATTCCTCATAATTGCCATCTGTAAGTATATAATACTGATTTAAACATTCATTAATAGTACAGAATTAATACTTTAATGTTTGTGTATTTTTGGTCACTTTAGGAAATAAAAATAATCAAATTCCAGGTTAAAAGAATGACATTTAGGGTATTTTTACTCCTTTCAAATGTTAAAACATTTTACACGTTCAACTAACAAGAGAAGGATTTCCAGTTCGATCCCACAAAGGGCATCTGGCATTTAAACTCTGCTGAATCAAACATGCGAAAGTACCTGCTTTGGCAAATCTTTGCGAACAAGTGAGCAGCCGAATTTAGCTTTTAGTACGCAAGTGTTAAAATCCAAAAATGGAACTGACAGACACCAACAGCAACAACAGCATTAGCAGCTCTTTAGCTGAGGTACAGCTGAATGGTGTGACTTTAACCCAAACTTTATTAATTTTTTCTTCCATTACACAAGTGTTTTTCCTCAGGATCATCTCAGCTTTTTTTGCAGTCTTTCGGCAATTTAAAAGATAAAATCTCTTTTTTCAGTGTTGCAGGGCACCATGAAGTAGGAGGGCATATGTGGGTAATGATAGAGCACAGTATGTTTTTATGTGTGTTTGCAGGAGCATTTAATCTGATAACAGCACATTCATAGAAATGGTAGCAGCAGCAACTGGCAGCGTGAGTCAGTTCATGGCTTAACAATTTCATCAGCTATTGGAACAATTATCAGTGATTTTTGATGGTTTTTATACAGGCATTGAAGCTGACCTGAATGATTGGTGAATAATTCTTTAGCACCACTCTTTCGTTTACATTTTGTAGCACCAGTTATTAGTAAGAAACTTGGTTGGCCTCGATTTTACCTTCAGAACTGCTGTAATTCATTCTGACATAAATTCAACAAGTTGCTACTAACGTTGCTCAGAGAATTTGGTCTACATTAAAACAAC
>VUQG01000020.1:36154-60443 GCA_015106755.1 Etia nguti
ACATTAAAACAACACACACCTTTTGCAGATTTGTAAAAGCAGTTTTTATGAGGTGATTCTTCAAATCCAAAACATCCAAAAGGTACTCCAGCCGGACTGACTTGTATTTTTTTTTTTATAGTGAATTGATTGTTATGTTCAGAAAAACACTTCTGAGATGATGTGCGCTGTGGTCATAAACGCAAAGCAAGAACATTCAAGGAGAGGATTTAAATGTTGCTCAAGAGGCTAAGGGGATCAAAGTGTGCCAGAACAAATAAACAAATACTTCCATCACCAGAAGACTGAACTTTTGATACTTTCCATTTGGGAATTTAAATATGTGCTTCTGCATAACTGGCTGTGACAAGAAGTTATTAGACTTCCTCTCACTTTTTTTTGTTTGTTTGTTTTTGGGTATATACCAGATGGATTGAGATGGTTTTACATAAATCAGCATTTTTCCAAAATCCAAAACCTGTGCCACATCCAGAGTCACTTAAACCACTTTTTGTCCCCATTCTGATGCTTTGTTTGAACTCCAGCGACTCTTCTTAACCATGCCTACATGCCTAAAAACATTGAGTTTTCTCTATATATGTCATTTAACAAGCTTCTGAAATGGTATTAGTTACCAGACAGAATATTTTCATATATACATACACTATAAAGAGCATCTTGCTAGTCCTTAGTAACCCAATCACACCCTCACAATCCATTTTTGTTTATGTGCTACTCTGGTTCTTTAGGCAGAGGCCATGAATCATACTGCCTCTAAGCAGAGTTCATCTTGCTGTCTGGCATCACCTTTCTACTTTTATAGATATTCATTTGCTACACTTGGTAAACAAAAAAGAAAGAAAAGAAAAAAAAACACAGCTATAAACACATTTTCCTCCAGTAGAAAAAGCATTTTGATTGCTTTGTGATCTTCTTGTTCAATATTTCAGCAAACAGGCAGCCTGCCTGACAGACATTAGAAACACATATCTCGAGAATATCGGTGGAATCTTGTCTGAGCATGAATAAGTACAGAAGATGATCCTGTGACAATCTGCAAAAGTCCAGAACGCCTGTACCCAATTATCAGATACACTCCTGGCACGTTAATGGCAGTGTGCTTAAAACAATACATGCATTACCAAGGACACAGTGACTGGTGAAGGAGAGTATATGCTAATTCAGTTACTTGAAATTTGTCAACTGTAACCGCTGATATAGAATGAGGGGGAAAAAAGAAAAGATAGCCAGAGGCTACGTAAAACCCGTAATGACGAACAAATGGACAGATCATAAATAACATGTGTCTCTCTTGCTGTAAGGCAGCAGGACAGTCAGTTTTCAGTGGAAACCAGAGTGACAAAATACGATGTAACTGAAATTTAATAATTGTGTGAAATCATAAATACTGCTTTAACAAACAGTATTCATTGCTATGCAGCTTCCTGCTCATAAAATAATTATTTTATGATTACCGCACTGAGTGATGTTAATGTCAGCAGCTATTTGTGAGACAGTGATATTTAAAATGGGTAATTAAAAGTGATTTTCTCCCTGTCTGCCGCTCGCCACCACGAATGACTCCACGTCTGTCATCAGTCAGATGTTGCAATATAATTATATGGGAACACACACATGCACAACCCCAGTTTCAAGCAATCTGCAATCTTTTGTTTCATTTCCCAACAAAAATGATATTCATTCAACAGGTGAAGCAGGCGTGGATGACGAAGGAAGAGTGCTTTAAAGATGGAAAGTAGGATCAAGCCAAGTTTCTTACAATGTGATCCCTCTATGGTGCCTCATACACATACGTATTCCACTCCCACTACCATTTTACCTTATCACTATAGACGAAAGTCTTGGCTTTGTTGTTAGTTTCGTGCTGTAGAGTTTTGTCACAGTTAGTGAAGGAAGTTTCTGGTCTGATTTTTATGAATTCCTTCTCGTGTGTTTATTGTGCATTGATAATTTTTAATTGCCCTGGGTCAGCACGTCTCAATTTCAATAAAATTGTATTTACACAGGGAAAGGGAAGGAAAGCGTCTGCTACATTTGCATTTTTTTACTGAATTACAAAGAGATTTAGAATGTGCTGGTTTTATTATTATTTTCATCTGAGATGAAACAAAGCGCCGTGCTCACGTTTATTTAGCACTGTCTGGTCCTACTGACTGCTCAAAGCACATTTTAACCACAGAGTCATGCAGCGCTTTTTATTCTGCACATTTCCAAGCACTTTATCTACCTCACATCCGTAGCCAATTTACAATCACCTATTAACCTAACATGCAGGTCTTTGGACTGTGGGAAGAAACCTGAGTACCCAGAGGAAACCCACGCAGGCAGAGGGAGAACATGCACACTTCACACAGAGGTGCTGAACCAGGAACCTTCTGGCTGGGAGGTAACATTGCTAACCACTGCACAACTGTGCTGCTGCACTAAAACGCACAGTCTCAGCCACTTTTACACTCGTGCATGGCAAAATGAACCTGTGCTTTATTTAAAACATTTAGGAAGAAGAAGATTTTAAAAGAAAGAAATATTCTTTCCCAGAGTGAAAAGAGCATGCCACATTAAAAGTATAATACGTATGCAAAGACACTGAATGACAATATAATGTTCTTCTGGTCATCTGTCTCACTGTCAGTAATTACTGATTTCATTAATTTGGTCTCTTTCTCTCTCATGCATGAATTCTTTAGCTCGTGACCTGTGATTTAAAAGTGGAAGGAAGTGCTGGGATGTTTGTCAGCATGAAAAATTTCACATTTGTAATTTTCAGCTTGAATTTTTTACAAGCCATATGGAACCGTGTTGTAGACCAAGCATGGAGTGCAGCTTTACTGTGGAGCAGCCACTAAGGAGGGCAGACAGCCTGTCTCCGCACATCACATTAGAGAGCCTCCTTGACCATGTATGCATGTAGATGTGTGTGCACGTGGTTTTTTTGTGTGTGTGTCCTTCCATGTGGATTTACTACGGGTCTGTCGGCGTGCCTGACTGAATGCACATGTCCCTCTGAGCATGTGTGAGAGTAGTTTAGCACATGTGACTTTGCCTTCTATGTCTTTCTCCTTACATCTGTATTCCCCCGTCTTGGCAGTCACAATGCCTTTCAGAGTAACTTAAGTTCTTAGTAGTCTCTAATGAGTGACGATGTATAGAGATTGCAGCCTATAGACTGAGAATCAATGACTCGACAGTGTGTGGTGAAGTGATCAGCATAATCGCTGTTCCGCTTTACTTCAAAGTCCAAGCCAAGCTGTTTCTTCAAGACTATTGGCAGAACCACTGAGACATTTAACCAAGGCCTAGACTGCAAATAAGATCTCTTCATTGTAGGAGATCTATAGTCTACGAAGTGTAAGAGCTCTGTGGTCTAGGTGTTACACATTTCAGTATAATAAAATGTGCGAATAAGGCAGAATAAACAGAAGGATTGGTGGTTTAACAGATGGAGAGGCACTAATGGCAAAGGAGAGGCAGAATTTTCTATTTTTCTACTCTGTCTTAAGAGGCATAAAAAAGAACAGAAACTATAAAGACACACACACACACTCTCCTGGAGACATACACTTATATCCTGAGACTTCTTCAACCACTTCTCAGTTCCATCAGCTTTTCTCCTGAGGTTGCCGTTCCTGTCTTGTCTGTACATGCCTTGTGAAATGAATTCAAGAATGTGCATGCACACATATTCACACAAATGTGTTAATGCTGGCTGAAGTAAAACCTAGCCGGGAGACATTTAATGTATTGCCATCATGGCTGGCTGGTGTTAGGTAAGGTGGAATCCACTCACTGTTAACTTGAATCGGATTCACCTCTTGCAACAAGAGAACCCCTGATCGAGGCACACAAACTGAGCTCCTTGCTTTGTCTTTCAGGTAAACGGACCTCTGTTTTGTACATATAACCCCTTTAAAATTGGTCAATCATTGCATAAATTCAGACAATTTTCAAGAAGAAAAATAAAAATATAAACTAAAAAAAAACTGTACTAAAATTTAACACAAAATTAAATCACTGGTTTTTTGCTCCTTTCATTGTACCTGCATGATGGATATGAATAAAGTACTCGATAACCAGGTTTCACTCACGGTGGTGGATGCTGGATGATTCACGTTAGCCTCAATGTATCTTTTTTCTTGGTTTAATGCATTAATTAACTGCAGTTTTTGGTGTTTTTTCAGGCAGTGGAATAAGATATTTGTGTTGTTATTCTGCACAGATAAAACTCTACAACTCTACAGCACTCTTGGCAAATTATTTTTTCTTGGTTCAGTTCAATTCAATTTTATTTATATAGTGCAAAATCACAACAAAATTCACCTCAAGGCCCTCTATATTATAAAGTAAAAACCCCACAATAATAAAGAGAAAACCCCAACAATCAGATGACCCCCCATGCGACCAAGCAATTGGTGACACAGGGAAGAAAAAACTCCCTTTTAACACAAAGAAACCTGTTCAGGGAGGGGCAGCTGTCTGGTGACATACAGACCCTAACCTAGTATGACTGTGCAGTAAGTAAATAACTCTGAATCAGAACCACCGCATTTAAAGAAAACAAAAAAAGACTGGCAATAGCCAGAATTCAAGTCAAAGCTTCAAAATGGCCCAAATCAATTGGTGATGTCATAGTAGCTACTTCAACCAATTATAAATAGTCTGTGCTGAAGACACTTTATATAGTCAGCATGAATCTAAATTAGCTTTTGATTATCCAAAATTCTCACTGTGGCGATTGTGCAAAAAAAAAAAATGTAAATCATTGCTTCAGAAATTGAACCGGCAGCCACAAATTGATTTGACTTGAATGTTTAAAGAGAGGAGAGGGAGCTGTAATGGAGGTGACCACAGCCGCTCACTGTGGTACTCTTATAATGAAAGCAAAACCGAATAGCTTTAGTGGCTCCCAACATTGTAATCAAATTTACTTTACATGCCTCTGTGTGTGTGTGTGTGTGTGTGTGTGTGTGTGTGTGTGTGTGTGTGTACCTCTGTGAATGCATGTGCGAAAGGGAAAGAGACAGCGGGTGTGTTTTGAATTAGGGAGAGCGACAACCTTGAAGTGACCTAAAGGATTGTATTCAGTAATTATCTGATTACTCGTCTGTTTTTCCTCACTCAGACACCCTGCAACTGGATAATGCTGTAACTCACTGATTACAACCTACTTTACAATCAATCACCCATTAACAGAAGAACGGTCACAATGCACACAGGAACACAAACACCGCCTTTGCTGCCACCTTTTCAGAGAAAAATGTGACAAAAGAAAAACACAAAAGTGCAAATGCTAAACTTTTCCTCATCTTGTGACTTTTCTATTTATCTGCCTCACTCGCTGTTTTCAGTGTTCTGGTAGCTTTGTGCAGACCTCAGCACTTCACTGAAAACCTGGTGAAGCACCACATTGAGAAGGTGTCTCCGTCCCCTCTCAATGTCTTTTCACCATCCTTCCATTTATGAAAATGTTTGCCCTTGCCTTGTCAAAAATGTCTCTTTGAGAGGAGATGATGCCTGGCAGCCAGAGAACAGGGGAGTCAATCTTACACACAAACAGCCCCAAAACACACACGCAAAGCCATGGATATAGGTACTCACATTTCAACAAGGACACACATTTACTATACACGAACACAATCTCACAAAAAAACCCTTCTTGTCTCCAAGAAGCGATAACATTATGAGAAATTTTCAATTTCTACACGGAAGGCCAAAGGAGGGGCGCACGTCTCCCTAAAATGCCAGATTAAAAAAAAGATTCAGACTCATCAATCATTCTCCCTTTCAGTCATCCCTTAATGGAACATCTGCACAAGGCAGATGTTAAGACATACAATACACTGGCTGCAATATAAATATCCTTCACGTCACTCACGTTAGATACGCAGTACCAAAAATGACAACGACAGCCAGTTCAGATGAAGGGCAGCTGGTGCACAACACTTATGACAACATGAAAGCCAAAGGCACAGCATAACATTTTCAAGCCATCACAGCCTATTATATACAGTCAAATTTAACACACAATACACTAAAATCACTTCCTGCTTTCATCCTTAGGTGATGTTGTCATTTTCAATTATTTAGTTTGTTAGGTAAGGTTTTTTCATTTTTTTCATTTTATTAGTTACATCCCAATCTCCCCCGAAAATCTTGAAATAGATTTTGCTGGGTAATACTTGTGATTCCTGGGACATTTAAAAGTAGATCCTTTAGCTCGGGAGACAGACAGCCTTTCTGCTTTTAAAAATAGGCTGAAAACTTTCCTTTTTTAGAAATCATATAGTTAGGTCTAGAGCAGGTGGCCCAGAGTCCTTCCTTAGTTACACTGAACAACACTTAGGCCTCTGCTCCTGGGGGGTTCCCATCATGCACTGAACATCTTTTTCACTCATTATCCATTTAATAATTAGTTATTATTTATCTTTGGCTATCTTCCACAGGGTGTCCTGTCTTCCTCCCCTGATTCGGTCATCCAGTCACAGCAGATGGCAGAGGTTTCTTCCTGCTAAAAGGGAGTTTTTATTTCCCACTGTCACCAAGTGCTTACACATTTGTAGGGTCATAATATAGGGTCTTCACCTTATAATATAAAATGCCTTGAGGTGGTTGTTGTTGTAAGTTGGTGCTACATAAATAAAATAGACTTGTACTGAACTGACCTGAATTGAGAGGCACCAGCCTTTCAAACTTACTTATGCTGGCTTGCAATTAATGTTGCTTGAGAATTAAAAGTGATTAAGAACAGCTTACATTATAATGACATTCACTGCAAGCCTACAGCCAATAAAGCCTGTAAGTCCACCCCTCTGACATACCCCTAATAAAAATCTTAACCGTAAAAGCTTCACAGCGACACACAGAATTAATTCACATTCTTGCCCGTATGTGTATCTAACTGAACAGCATGACCTCAGGAACATAAAAAGCTCTTATTCAAGCACAGGTAGCAGCTATAACATGTTCCGCGTTAAATCTTTGTTGCCTAGAGGTATGGGATTTTCAGTGTCACACACATGTGATCTTTGTGGACCAGGGAGGCGAGTACCCAATCTTCACATGAGAAATGAACTGAAAAGTAGTACGAGGCCTTTGGGCTCAATCATGGTAGTGACTCAGCCACTTGAATCACACAGGAAGGATATCACACAACCAGGGATTTCTAATCCACAAAAGCTCACTTCTCACTGTCTGTGCTGTAACCCCCAGGCATTTTTGAGAGTCACCCCACCCTGATGGGACTGCGAACACGCGAACGCCTCTGAACTGGGAAGACCTTTCTTGTTGGATTACTTGTACCCCCCTTTCTTTTATTAAAGAAGTTTTGTGTGTTCTTCCTGGCAATCTGCCTCGGTGGTCTCGTATTTCATTGTGAATCTGACCTCAGTGTTCCCTCGGGTAGCACGCAGTCTATTCACTATAACTTTACAATATGTGAAAAGAAATTGGCTGCAGAGGTAATCTACAATAGAGCCAATATTGTGGATGTTGTAAACAGACAATGACCCACCGACAGGTGAATATACAGTACACAAGTGGACATATAGATATACAGCTACCTACCTGTGTGGCTCCTGTGTGCATGTGTGAGGGAGGCCAGACAAAGAGATAGCAGTAGACTCCACACACCTACTCCACAAATGCAAGGACCCCGTTCCCGCATTCTGCCAAAAGGAAAGAAAAGCACAGAAATATGATTAGTGGAGACAAGAGAAGAGAAAAATTTAGAAAATGCATTGCTTTACTTGTATATATTGTATATATGCAAAAAATATTCAAGTGATTCTCACTGCAGAACTGCTGTTAGTGACTCTCCCCTCTACCCAATTGGGCACCACCTTTCTCATTTATGCAAGTCTGAACCTAATCAAGCACCACACACTGGCTGTATATGTTCATGCATGCCCTTGAGGTGAAAAAAGTATCAGCTGAAGTGCAAAGGTTAGTTCAGTGTTTTCCATGAATCCACCAGAACGTTCAGCATTCTTACAAAGTAACATGTTAGGCGAGTGGGCCTTTTTGGTAGAAATACTTTACAAAGTCAGGTGCTGTAAAGAGCAACATTCACACACATTTATACTCTAAAGGATGTATTGAGGGCAACTTAGGGTTAAGTTTCTTGCCTAAGGATACTTGATTGGCATGCAGGCTGGAAGAGCCGAGGATCAATCCACACACATTCCGATTGGCAGATGACTTCTTCTACCACCTGAACCACAGAACTGACTGCAAGTATACAAAAAGCACCTAACGCAGTCCACATTAAGAGGATGCTGTGCTTGGTGGATGTCTTAAACATGGGACTAACACTCAGAAGACTGCTGATTAAACCATGTTTAACACTTCAACCTTTTTACCTTTAAGCTTATTTTTTCCTATTTGGCAGATCATTAGGGTACAGTCTGGTTGGGACTGGAGTCCATGGTTTTGGATTGAAGTTATTACCGTTTAAACACTGTGGTAAAAGGGTTTCCTTTTTGGCAGAAAGTCCTGAGGATAATCTTGTGCTTTGTGCATGGGGCTGCTACCTTCAGCCTAACACCATAACACAGCTATGTTTAATCTCAGAAAACTGTCTTAAAATCACTGAGAGTTCTCTTCACCTCCTATATAATGAAGCTTATGCATAAGTTTAATAAGGAAGATCTGTAATCACTCATCTGCCTGGTTTTCTGGGTGTTAGGTTGCTTTTCCATTCTTTACATCACTACCACTTTCCCATGCTGCCAATCTCAATGCTGTCATTGTTACTCTAATCCAATCATCTTCTTTCCTTCCTTCTTTGAGCCCATCAACCTCTGCTTTATGTGATTTAAATCTGTGATCTCCATCATTCTCCTTTTCAGACTCTCATTCGTGCAACCCACCTCCTGCCCATCTCCAACTCACAGACACTCTATCCAAGCCTCAGTCTTCGTCTTCACCACCACCAGCATCTAGACTGGAGTCCTGTCCATTCTGCCATGATGGGTCATTGGAGTCTAATTACCAAATATATTAATTTCTCTCTCCCAATAAACATGGTTCAGTTCTTCCAAGTGAATTCTTCCATTTCTCCTTATTGAACTAAAGTAGAGCCTGTTGCCAGAAACGTTGTTCAAATTGATTTTGTTCTTAGCTTTGAATCACACATGTATAAAGCTGTTCAGTCTTGCTTCCTAGAAATTAGAGCTATGTCTAGTGGAAAACAAATAAAACTTTCACACTGAGACCTGGAGAAAGCCATCCACATATTTATTTTCTCTACTGCAACTCTCTCCTGTCTGGCATGAATGAAAAGTTACTCTCTTGCCTGCAGCTGGTTCAGAATTCAGCAGCACAGCTTCTTACTGGTATTAGCAGACAGCAATCACATCACTCAATTCCTGGCTTTTTTCCATTGGCTCCCTGTACGATTTAGAATTGATTTTAAGATTTTAATCATCACTTTTTAATGATGTTGCAATCTGGCCCCAAGCTACTTGGACGAAATGCTGACCTCGTGTGAGCCAACTTCGAGCTTAGATCCTCAGGTGGGGCCCTTTTGGCTAAATCATAGTCAAGAATAAAATCTAAAAGTGATTGTGCTTCTGTTATTAGGGTCTCTCAACTTTGGAACGACCTACCTGAGGAAATAAAATTTTCAGAATTAGTAAACTTCCTTTAAATCACTTTTTGAGACACATTTTAAAGACATGGTTTTATGTGATTTCATTACATGTGATGTCTTTGATATTCTTTGATCTTCTGGTTAATTTCTTTCAGATGTCATATTTTTAATCTTTTTGTGAGTGGGTTTCCGTGTGTGTGTGTGTGTGTGTGTGTGTGTAAGACAGACAGAGAGACTCTTTCAACTGGCTTCTGTATAAATATACTGTTTGAATATAGTGCTTCTCCTTATCAAAGTAAACAAATTGTTTTAATAGGTCTATACAAATAAAATGTATTATTACTACCAGAACTGGAAGTGCAACTGGACATATGTTAAAGTTAAATTATAGAACTGTGCAACAGTCTTTAGCCAGCCCTCATTTTAAAGGGCTCTTGAGCAATAATTCTCCAGGCTTTCTGAAGGTCTTTCATTGTTTCTTTTTGGCAGCTTTTTTTCACTCATTTTCAGTCCTGTCCATGTGTCTGACCATTTTCAGATAAATCTGTTTGTTTGTTTTTTAACTCAGAATCAGAATCAGAATACTTTAATAATCCTTAAGGAAATTATGTGGTTACAGTTGTTCCAATAAGAGCAGTGACAGAATGAACTAAATTAAATAATAATACAATATATTACAAAGTTACAAAACATAAGAAATAGCTCTAATATATAGACAAATAGCTCAATTATAATAGCCAGAATATTACAGAGCTTAAATATATATGATTGATAATTGTTTTTTAAAGCAGCGGGCCGTGAGAGTTGAGGCTCGGGTGTGAAATTTATGGTTTTCAGGGTTTTTATCGTTATTTTTTTAAATCATTTTTATCGTTAACTCGGTTTCCCTGGGTCTTTTCCCGTGTGTTATGAATAAATCTTCTTTTTTTTTTGGGTAGCGGTACTGGTTTTATTTTGTTGTATTTATCCGCGACACCTTAAAGGCCGGTCCGTGAAAATATTGTCCAACATAAACCGGTCTGTGGTGCAAAAAAGGTTGGGAACCACTGATCTAAAGGGCAGCTGTATACTGAAAGCCACCTCAAAATATGCTGTTCCCCTCATTTTTCCCTTAAAGTGCTGTTTGGTAAGTTACAAAATGAAGGCAATGTCTGATTTAGAGAGGATGTCATGTTACAATTTATGCTGCAGTAATAATAATAATGTTGACACGATGTTTGACCTCAGATTTGTTGGGAAAGTTAAAAAAAAACAGATTTTCTCTTCTGCTTGCAGGAGGTGAAGTACTTCCAGTTTCCAGGAGAGCTGCTAATGAGGATGCTGAAAATGTTAATTTTGCCCCTCGTCGTATCGAGGTAAGGGCAACACAGCTCTGCACAACACTAACGCATAAGCACAACATTTGAGTGGCACATGTACTAAATGCTGAAGTGGATAAAAGAGCTTTTTAATTACCTACATGGATGTTGGTTTTCAGCGCTGCAAGCTAATCGTGATTAAGATACACATTTTTACGGTACACTGAAGTTTTATATTATACATAATAACAATATTGTGCTGCAGTGATCAGTAAACAATGCACAAGGCATCAGTGTCACTGCACTTGTCCCCTACCTCTATGTGTGCTGAATGATTTTACAGGTTGCGCACCGTCACAGCAGTTTGTTCCTGTTCATACACAAATGTGTACTGTGTAATAGAGAGTGAAGCCATTTGAGAAAAATTTTTCTGCAAAAAGAAACTTGCAGAAATAGAAAAGCAAGAACTCAAATTGCCATTTTCATGAATTTCAAAGTACTTTATTGTCTCAGAGTGACACAATGAAAAACACCTCCTGCTGTCACTTGCTGTCTGGTGACAGCAGGAGGTGGGGGGGGGGGGGTTTCCACAAAGAATCTGCACTGACTGCAAACTTGAAGAAAAATCCACCTTGAATACTTTTTAAAAAGCAATTTGTCAACCGTTCATATGAAAACCCACGAGTAGCTACCAGGTATGAAACTGCAAAGCCAACCCACTCTACCTCCTCGGTTATACATTTATATATACAACACAGAGCGCAGATGCACAAGTCTTCTTTTACACAAAAAAAAACACACTGTGGGAAATTACTGTGAAACAAGAAAGAAAAAGGCGATTCCTCATGCTTATTTTAATAAGACGTGTAAGGCCTGTCGGATGAAATATATAACCACTGCAAGGCAATGATAAAAGGCAGCTACAGATAAGATTTAAAAGAGTCAAATAAAACAGAAGATTAAAATGAAGCACATTTGAATAAAATGGATTAAACAGGACCGTTGGCTCTGGCATGCAGTTAGACTGCAATGCAAAATATGAATGTACTGCAATTATAAATGAATCCTGATCATACTCTGATTTAAGTTTAAAATTGTGTTAGTTGTGTTTTATAGCCTACAGGAACCCCGCCCCTGCATGGCTTCATGTGACCGAGGCTAGTGGAAAAAGCACAGCCTGGATCTCTGTTCTCTGATATTTACTGTGCCCAATTACATGTTTCAGCATTAAAGATTAAAAATAATGTCTATACGCAAGTAAAGCTGTTGCCTTTTTGTAGCTTCAGATGCATTCTTAGCAGAGCACAGCTTGCCAGATTCTCCAGTTTGATTATTTTAGGCCCAAAGCTCTTAGTTGCCTGCATGAGGTCAGTGATGTACTGAACAAACAGACACAAAAAAAACCTCCCAAAACAAATCATGCAAACGCACCGGTTACATGCAGGCTGCTTTGCGCAATAAGCTACTTACAATCTATGCAACAGCAAAGACTGGATGAGAAGTTAATCCTCCCTCTCTCTGTCTCTCCCTGTCTGTCTCTATCGGACAGTGTTTATGGGCCTTTCTTGTGTATTTCTCTCTGTCCATCTTTTTCTCTGCAGTAAAAGCGTAAAGCATTGTACATTGATTTGCTATTTATACAGCTATGATCCATTCCCCCAGATTTCCAGATTCAGAGCAGGGCATCCTCTCAGCACAGGTTTCCTGCCAAGAGTGAAGCACGTGAGGACAAGAGACATTAACTACACCTAATCTGAAACAGTATCTGCAGGCAGGAGGCCAAATGCAGCCAAGTTCCACGCTCTGTTAAAGCACACAGAAACTTGAAAGCTATCAGGGTGACTATATGACGCTCTGAGCGTGGATCCCTAGAGATGCCGATGGGGGCAATAATGGATAATAAAGGTGGAAGGGATGACTTCTCACTGCTACATTTCCTGCCTTCATTTCTTTATAACTCTGCAGGCATGTACACTAGTGCAGTCACACAAGCAATGTCCTGCTTTTGTCAGATTCTAGACTGGGATGTACAGACCGGCTAGCTGACATAGTGCACGGTACAGTAGGGCTTATCTAGGGGTGAATATCCTTCCCAGCCCTATGGCCTGTCTGTCCCCATTTTTTCCCCTCCCACTGCCATCTGCGCACCAGCCAACGCGGAAACCAGATTATCCCATGAACGCGTCATGCAGAATCAATGGCAACTGCACTTTGTGCCTCCCTATGGTCCCTGTTTATTTAGTTTCAGAGGATTGCAATTAAGTCTTTGATTTAATTGTAACAAATACTGACAACACGATGTTCATTTGGTTCATTCAGGGCCCGCTTAAAGTGAGCATTTGCATTTTGATGAAGGCCTTTAGAATTTAATTAACTTTGGCACAGATCTGAAGGTCAGAGATGAAAAGCGTTTTTTCAAAATGTGCAGCATCCACACAACGAGCACTTTACAATCAAAGTGAGTAAGAAATAATTGGCAGCAAAATGAGTGTTACAAAACAGATCTGAGTGGGTGTGCCACAGGTTGTTTACACAGTTTTTAGAATAGATTGTTTTTGTAAAACACACACACACACACATTGAATTGGATAGAAATCCAGCTGTTTGTGTGCTCCTTGTGAGTTTAATGTAGCTCTCACTCTCCTAGACGGAAATCTCAGGATGTGTTTTCTTAACAATAGTATCTGTTTTTGAGAATTGCTGTGATTTTATTTTGTCCCACGATGCAACACGGGATTAATTGCTCTTTGTGTGGCTCAATAAAATTTACCCTTCACAGGACAATGCCTGCCTAATTTCAGCTCTCATACCGGAGGCAGGTGATCAGCTACGGTGCACTTAGGTCAGACTGCCAGAAATTCCTTGTGAATATTTCCCAGACGGAGACTATAAATAGAGATATAAAGAAATATAGTAATTTAACTGACATGTCATAAGTGAATAACATATAAAGGACAAGCACTCAACTATAGCACCAAATTCAAGTCCTTGCACCTTTTTCCTTCTTTGCTAGAGTGATTTAGTGTTGCATTTGGACGATTAACCGTCAAGCTGCAGAAATCTTGTTGCAGCTGTGCAGAACTGTGTTCTTCTCTTTAGCTTGATGGAGACTGTTTTGTTTGCTGGCTGTCAGAATGCAAATCATTTCTTTATAATTCACCAAGCTCTATTTCTGTGGTAGTATTTAGGAACAATTCCTAATTAACTGCAAATATGCGGTTAAGCTTGCTGTGCTGACACAGCTTGTCGGTAAAGTGTGTCTCGCCTCCTGATTAAGAGAGAATCTGATTCCGTGCTAATTAAATATATTTGAATATAATGCCACTATTACAGAATTTGATTTCAAGGGTAAAAATGAACTTTACAGATTTATTTGATGACCTGAATGTTTGTGCATTTGATCAACATTATTATAAAGCATAAAACTGTCAAGACAACATTTGCTTCGATCTTGGACTCACTGATGGTGTTTAGGGGGTTTTACCAAAGCATCCCTGTGTAAACAGCTAGAAACAAGACTCAGCTCAAACAGTATAGCAACTGGCTGTCTTTGGCTGACTTAGCTTCTGTGGACAAGAGCTAATATTTTGGGTTTCTGGCAGAGGCAGCAACCCAAGACCTGGGCCAAGACCTGTTCCATACTAAGGTCATTGTTTACAAATGCAGATAAGTTAAAAACGGTAATAAAAATCTATCATTAGATTGTAGCCTGAGATTTTTAGTCTGCATTTCAGCAAGTGCCTTCCATGTTTTGTTTCGACATGGACTCAGTTTTCAGACTACAAAAGAAAACCAGAAATCTTCTGGCACCCAAAGTCCCGCCTAAAGACTTTACAGATGTCTGTTTACAGAGGTTAAATCTTAACTCTGTACTGTCAGCTACCAATTTTACTAAAAGTTAGCTTGTTCACCAAAGAGACCAACATCATGACGTTCATTTTTATAGGATTCATTTTGCCATTATCTGCTGCGCCCCAGTCTTGGCCCTGATCCCTGAACCCTGAAGGGGAGATAAATAGACCTACAGCTAAATTCCCAACCACATGCTGTATAGTGATGTTAGTTTGCTGAGGAGGTCACACAGTGCACTTTGAGGTTTATAGGAAATTGGTTTTCTTAATCTCAGCATACAGTACAGAGAGTCAGATACCACAGCAACGTCTGGCAGAGCTATGCACACTTTTCTTCCTGACTAACCCTGATGCCCATACAGTAACCCAACCTGGGAGTGAAAAGCAACTAAAAAAAATATGAATTTGTTAAATAAGTAATTTATTAATACATAATTCTACCGAGTAGCAATCAAAACAGTGTTCTTAAGCTTCTCCATGACTCCTTTTGCCCCAAAAGACACAGGCTTGTATTAACTTTCATAAAGCGGGAAAACATTGCAACTGTTCCTTAGAAAAATGTCTGGAAAAGACTGCAGCGATCGTTTCAAAATCTAATGTTAGTAGACTAAACTTATTGACCGTCTGACATTCAAGTCATTTCTCAAAAAGGTAAACATGGCTCTTTTCTACATGATTTCAAAGTGAGCTCATAACCTTCTCTGTCTAGGTACCTCGTGCTACTTTGAATGCACAGACTGATGATTGACTTGAAAACTCTTTGAATCAAAAGTCTAAAAAGAACCATTTTGATGAGGTAATAATTTCATCTTGTGGCAAGCATGCTCCTGGATAATTCTGTCCATGACTGAGCATCTTTTTTACAGTATATTGGTACAATCTAAAAAATATGATGAATGCACTAAATATATTAAGCAGTAAAACTAAATTGAACGTTGATGCGATCTCCTGAAACACAGGTCATAGCATCACTCATGTCGTCACCACTATATACCGAGGATAACCCCATTCCAAGGAGTCTCTGCCTCCTCTCTTTCATCTCGATGTGGGATTACTGTAAAGCTCTAGCTCAACGAAGGTAGAACAAGGAGGAGTGTAAGCCCCATATGGTCCAAAAATCTTGTGGCAGATCTGCTCTGCATGTGCTTGAAACATCACGGTCAAGGCAGCTACACATGGCAGGCTGTAATCCTACCTTGGCGCAGATATCAGAGAGAAGGACAAAGATCTCTCAAAGATTTCCTAGCCAACCAAAAAAAGAAAAGAGAAAAGACAGATGCACAGATTTGCATATTCTTAGTAAACAAATGTAGAAATAGTTTAAGATTTTATGTGTATATGTGACATAAATTCATTATAATTATCTCTAGCGACTCCAGTAATGTCTAGGATGCAGCATTAGATCTTAGGCTGCCAACCTATGTACAGTAGAATATAGGTTGGCTGGGTCCTTTTAGCATAGGACCACCCATGCTCATGGGTGGTCCTGTGGAACATCTATGGGATACCAGGATGAGTAAAGGCAGTTATTCCCATTAGAGCACCAAGATGAAGCAGTGGTTAGCATTAGCTTTGCTCACAGCAAGAGGCTCCTGAGTTTGAATCCACCAGCTGGCCGCGACTTTTCTGTGTGCACCTTGCATGGATTCTCTCTGGATACTGGATACCGGCTTCCTCTCAAATTCTAAACTTTCCATAGGTGTGAATGTGTCTGTCTGTGTTAGCCCTGCGACAGACTGATAGCCTGTCCAGGGTGTATCCTGCCTTTCGCACTGTGGCAGCTGGGATAGACTCCAGCACCTCTGTCTTGACCCTGAATTGGATAAGTGGGGACAAAATGGGTGGATGGAATTCCTCCTGATTTTACTGCTATAATCAGGGGTTAACATGGACTATAATGATCCAGAATGGCATTGCAGGACCTTCAACAAATGAGCGATTAAATCTCATTTGTAAATCTGATTGGCAGATTAGGTTAATAGTCAATACTGAGTTAACAAATATCAGCAAACACAAAGTGCTTATGTGCCGTTTTTCATACGTTGTAACTTGGTAGCTAAATGCAGAGTTGCTAAATTTTCCTGGGAGAGACACTTTTAGAGATGGAGAGAGATATTGTAGAACATTTGAATAATACTAAATTGTTGTTATTCAAAGGTTGCATGAAAATACTGTAAAAGATGATTTGGTTCAATTTAGAGCAGGGTAAATAGCATTTTGGTAACATTTATAGTAATTCTACGGTGGCTCTGAAAGGTCAAACACACTATAGCTTAGAAAAACACCAGAAAAATGGTCCAAAATCACTTAAAAAACTGAATAAATCTCACAAAACACAACACAAGTGTGTTTGGGGAGACAATAATGCAGCTGCAGAAGTGACAAGCTAACAGTAGCTCGCTAATAGCAAACATGTATCTAGAGTATTTTATGAATCATGTGATTAAAACATTGAATACGTGCATCTTTTTCTCCCTCACAACACCAGTGAATCCTCCGCTTCTTTTAAACGTGTCTCACTGCAGTCCTTCACATGTCCTTCGCATCACAACAGCTTTTCCGTCTCATTAATGTCTCCCCAAAAACACTTCCTTTGTGTTTTGTGAGGGGTTTTTTTTCTACTTCTATTGTATTTTATTCAACTTCCATTGTGTTTTGTGTGCTTTTTCAGCATTTAAAAAAAATCTTTTTGTCTTAAGTCACAGTGCAGCTGACCTCTCAGGATTACGTTATAATTCACAATGCAAGCTGTGCTGTTGGTGGTCAATGTGAGAAGATTAATGTTTTGACATGTTGCCAGTGCAATGCAGTGTGACATTCTACTTATGACATTTTGATTTTTCTGCTGGAGGTCATCTAATCCCTGAGCAGCTCAGGGCAAGCCCTTTAGTTATCATTTCTGTAGCTTCATTTGTTATCTGATGTACCAGCGGGTGCAAGGTTTATTCCCACGAGCGATGCTCCGTTCTGTGATTGCAATTCCAGTCACATCACAATGTTCAGTTCAAGAAAAAAATACAAAAAGGGTAAACCACTTCACTGAGTTTTTTTCTTTTCTTTAATAGACAGAAAGAAATAGTGGCTGGAATAACCTCCCCATCAGTGCAGTATGTGTGTGATAAGAATTAATATCACGATGGTCGGTGAATTATAAAGCATTTCGTATTAACTCATTATTTGTCCACATTAACATAGTACATTAAATTAAACTGTTTACCACAGAATACAGACATTTACTGATAACTGTGTTTAAATCATATTTAAACCTCATAGTTGGAGGCAAATACTTAAAGTGACATAAAAGTTTGAGGTTTTGAAATTGAGTGCTTCACCTTTTTCATAACTTTTCAACTTTTTTCTTTTTTAATTAAAATGCCTTGGAAGTACAAGATGTAAGCAGAGCTGAGTGCACATGGGGTCAAACTGTCCAATGACAAAACTGGGTTTTCCTGGAAAGTCTTTAGAAAAGCAAAGGTCTAGACTGCCCTTTTAGACAGAGAAATGGCGAAGGTTTTATAGAGTACAGATGCTTACCTTTGCACTTTTTGGGGTCTTTAAGAAAACATCTGTATATAGCTGAAGTCTGAAAGAAAAAAACTGACAACAATCTATAGAAAGCAGTGAGTGGGGAACAGAGGTGGGAAATAACCAAGTACAAATACTTCGTTACTGTACTTAAGTAGACTTTTCACAATTTTTACTTGAGTATTTACGTTTTACTTTTACTCCCCACACTTTTCAACAAATATCTGTACTTTCTACTCTCTACTTCTATAGCGTTTATACTCTGGGGTTAAAGTGGACTGCAGGTGTCCTTAAGTTATGGTTGGGGTCATTTCAAATTCAACATTTCTATCAGCTCAACAAACATCAGCAAACACACAAACTGTCTGTGTGCAGTTTGTCTCACAGTGTGTTGCTATTTAAAGGTCCAGCTACTGTATTTCACAGGGTGAGATAAGTTCACTCAGAGATGGAGAAAGATGTAGAAAGACAGGCGTGTTGAATTTGTATCGGATGTGTTTTTATAAAATATGTATTTTCATATTGTGAAACATCCTGCAAAACAGACTAAGCTATGCTAACTTTGTATTATTCAAATGTTGCATGAAAACACTGGGTAGTTTAGTGCAGGATAAACAGGTTAGTTTGCAGTATTGTGGTGAATTGACAGTAAAGCTCTGTGTTGGACTGATACACAGTGTCTGTGGTGCTCATGGTCAGAGTTAGACTGCATCAAGTGTAGCAGAGACGAATCTGCACTTAAGCAGATGATGCTTAGATTAATTAACTGAATTGTAACTGTATATCAGCTGTATACTGTCTAGTGTAAAGATAACATAAACAGTATAGTGTCAGTGTAGGGGATGGACATCAGCCAGGATAGCTCATGAAACTGCTGACAACTTGAATTCAGTTGTAGAGATCTAAAAAGAGCAGCAGGTCAGCTGATCACATCATGTACACAAGGAGAATTTACTGAAGCTCACACTAGAAATTATTGTGAGTTGTGATTCTTTTCCGTGTGAGGAGACACTTCACAGATCTCAGGGTTCGTTCACCTGCTGAATCCCACTGTAGCCAATGACGTTACTAATTTACTGTTTAGGTGTGGAGGCAAAGTCACCCTTTAACATGTAGGCAACAGAAAATCATTACTTTTTTATGCCTTTTTACTGCAGGTGTCCTTTATGACAGATTCAAATTAAGCACATTCATTAGAATTATGATTAGATAATAGCGATTTTTAGTAATAACTCAGATATTTGTAGTATGGTAAAAGAGACTTAGCTAAAACAAATTAGATGTGACAAAATTATTGACACTGAAATTTATATTCTGCTGCATTTTGAATAAGAAAGGTTAAAAAGTTTTATTACCAGTTAATTGTTGTAGTGGTTTTCCAAAAAACAAAGAAATACAGTATATAAGACAAAAACAGAGTTTGCACAATTCTAATGAGTTTTAAAGTCTATATTTGAACCACCTTTACTCTGCAACACATCCTGAACTCTCTTAGGCAAGCTTTCTTTTAATTTTTTTGAAGTAGTCTTCAGGAATAGTTCTCCAAACTTCTTGAAGGACATTTAAAGATCTTCTTTGGATGTTGGCTGCCTTTTGTTTTGTTCTCTGTCAAGGTGCTTCAGTAATGTTCAGGGTCTGGACTCTGGGGAGGCCAATCTTTCATTGTGTAGTTTCCTATCCAGGTGTGTTTTAACTGCACTGGCAGTGTGTATGGCATTGTTGTCCTGCTTAAGAATTAAGCCACTGTCAATCAAATGCTTTCTATATGGTAAAATCTGTCTGTACATTTCTGCTTTTATAATTCCATCAGTGATGACAAGATCTCATACACCACAGGCTTGAATGATTGATAGGTCAGTGTTAGTGGCTTAAGTAACAAAAAAAGTTCTCCAAAAATGATCAGGTATGAAGACTGAACTGAAGATGAGGGGCAAACTAGCCAATGTCCAAAGAAAATCTTTGACAAGTATCGAGAAAGCCAGCTCAAAACCATTTTAAACAAAATGACAAGCAAGTCTGAAAAATATAAAGAAATGAGCTTTCCAAGATGTATCCTACCTGTTGCCCTATGATTGACAGGTTAGGTTCTAATCCCTTTAGATGGATGGATGGAAGGGATCTGCAATTCTGGGCCACTTATAAGAGAAAAGAAACAACATTACATTAAAAGTTTCCTCACAGAGAGACTGTGCTTTCTCTTTTAGTCACAAAGCAGTTTCCACTGTTTCTGCGTTGAGTCTAATTGTGCAGCATTTTTGCTACGCAGAAAGGAGCTGTAGATATTTAACCAATTCAGAGACTACAGAGTAGGTGAAATGTTGATTACTTTAAAAATTGTCACAAAATGGAAAGAGAGCAGCAAAAGATCACCACAAGAAAGAATGCTAAAAAATGTTAAAAGCAGCACAGACAAAATTGCAGGTGACAGTTTTTTAGTTGTTTTTTTTAACACGCTTCACTACAAAGACATTTTTTATTGTAACCTCTGTCTTTTCCAGGACTGAGCTAAGGGAACAACAACAGCATAAACCTGAATAAAAGCAGTCCACGTTACTATTATTCCACTTAATTTTCAGATAACAGTACGCAGGTGTAGATATGAATCTCCAAATATCTGCGTAGCACCAGTGGACTGCCAACACACTAACCTGACTTTATCTACTGTAACCAGTAGTAATTTAACAGTGTTAGAATTTGCAATTATCCTGTACTTACACTTGTAGTTCTTTAACCATTTAGTTACATTTTCATTTTATTAACATGATGAATTGACTGTCTGAGCTTTAGTCCTCAGTAAATGTTTCATATACTCTGAACTGGAAAAGCATAATTTTTCCATTTAGGAAGCCAATTTTGTGGTAAAATGGTAAATGGCCTGTATTTGTATAGCGCTTTACTTAGTCCCTATGGACCCCAAAGCGCTTTACACTACATTCAGACACTGGTGATGGCAAGCTACACTGTAGCCACAGCTGCCCTGGGGCGCACTGACAGAGGCGAGGCTGCCGGACACTGGCGCCACCGGGCCCTCTGACCAGCACCAGTAGGCAACGGGTGAAGTGTCTTGCCCAAAGACACAACGACCGAGACTGTCGGAGCTCGAACCGGCAACCTTCCGATTACAAGACGAACTACCAACTCTTGAGCCACGATCGCCCTTTAGTTACCTGCATATCCTTACTATAGTTACCATAGTTACAGCGAAATCAAATGAGGACGTGACTTCATTTATCATTAAAGCACATCAGTGTTTTTGTAGCTTCCTCCAGTCCCAAATATTTATTATGTTATCACACACACACACACACACGCAGAAACACGCAAGTTTCCATTCATGTGACCAGAATGGCTTTTCAGAGCACAACAGTCCCCAGTGTGAAACCTGCAGGAGATGGAGGCTCTCTAGTTTGCATTTGAAAAATGATGGAAGGAGGCACGACAGTATGAGTTTCAGCACAGGCAGTGAGTGCACAAAAAACCTCAGCACATCCACCCAAACACTTGCCAAGTCGAACCAGATTACACAGGATGGGGAGAAAATCTTGTCTCCCCAGCTCAAGATCTCTCCACCGCTGTCTCTCTGTTTCCCTGCTTTCACGAGCGTCACCCTCCACATCCTCCCACACTTCCCAAAAATATGTCATTTGCATTTATTTTTTTAAATACTTTTTTTATACTCACTGAGAAGCCAATTATGTGAATCTTCCTCATTCACTCCTTTTTTTTTGTATAACCACACATTTATATACGACAAACGTCACCATCTTTGTACAGTGAAAACAAATATCTGAAAAGACGCTGTATTTAGAGCTGCCCATACAAATGCAAATTAACATTGACTTTTTCGAATGTTTGTAAGAACAACTTTTCATTGCCTTCACTGGCATTGAGGGATAAGTGCAAAGCTCCATGTCTGAATTCACATATCTTAAGGTAGAAGAAGCTGTGCCTTGTTTAAGACTGCAGAGGCTAACACTGAGGGCTTCTCAAAATTGAAACAGGCTGATTGAGTTTGGTTAAGTGCTGTGTTCATTTCAAAGCTGCACACCTAGTTAAAGCTCTGCTTGCTTTCACATTCACATAAAGCATGTTATTAGGGTGAATGCTGAATTTGAAGCTTGCCAGAATAGTTCCTCTCACGTTTCACAAATTTGGAGCCTGTTGAACCACCAGCGGTTTATTTTCATCATAATACACTTTAAGAACCAGCATACTCATTCATATATTTGCAATGGGAACTTTTATCCTAATAGTCAAGAGTTTTAAAGTTAAATCTAACTTTTCTGATACAAAATAGATTCATTCAGATAGAAAGAAGCCTCCTGGGTAACTCTGGCACATCAGTAAAGCAAGCAAATAATAAATAATTGTATTTTGAATTGTGTAGTAGAGGAAAACTTGTTTGCAGTGTAAATGGTTACAGCACAGATCTACACTACATGAGTTGGCTGAACATTTGCAGCTGCATGTAGTTGATCACTTCTGATTTTCTTCTCCTGCAGGAAAACTAAAAATTCAAAATGTTCACTCTGACACTGAGCAGAAGCATCTCTTCAGCTGCAATCTCTTCAACTCCCTCTCGGTTTCTAACTCTGTCCTGTCTCTTTCTGTCTCTGCCTCTGTGTCTCTCCACTTGCTCTCAGTTTGATGTCCGGTCTGGCTGCTCTGGATGCCAAGTGCTCCAGCCGCTTGGGAATAATGACCATTTCATACTACCTGTGGACCACCTTTGTCGCTGTGGTAGTTGGCATTGTCATGGTGTACATCATTCACCCGGGTGGAGCCGCACAGAAGGAGGATTCTGAGGACAGCAAGAAGCCAATGACCAGCTCTGCTGATGCTCTGCTGGACCTCATTCGGTAAGAGACCACTAATTATTTCCTGTTATGCTCAGAGCGCTGCAAGTGTAGTGCAGGAAAATGCATAGACTATGTTAAAGAGAGTGCCTAAGTCCTTGTTTTTATGTAGTACCATGAAAGAAGCATGAAGGGAGTAAAAACTTGTATGTATTTTGCTTTTTTTTGGTTTAAAGTAAGTTTATGTATTTAGTGTCAATAGTTCAAAAGCGAGGCTTCAGAGAAATCTGAGTCATTAGATGAACAAGATGTTTGGAAAGACTTTTGTTTAACTCATCAAAATTCAGCTTGTTGTCGCCTTTTTAACCCATATGGAAATTTTGTATTCAAAAATGAATAAAGCTTAAAAAAATGCTTATTTACAATTTCATATCAACAAAGTCATGGAAAATAATCTTAAGGAAAACAATCTAGCAGAAAGAAAAAAATCTATGGAGAATATGGACTTTATTCCAGAGCGGATGTAATTCACATACTGTATTGCTAATGTGCGTGTTTTGGCTTTTGCGGATTTGCAAATGAAACAAACGTGTGTAGGATATAGCACGAATGAAAAGCAGATTTGCTCTGGGTGCTCATGGAGGCAGAAGTCAAGGAGGTACTTGAGGTCGGAATGTAAAGCCTGGAGCCTTATGTGCCAGTGGGTTATTGTGCTAAGCTAATTAGTGCTGCTGAAGGGCCGGGTTGTCGTGCTAGGGATAAACCTGAAACATGACGGAGGCTTGCGGCAGTTGGTCCTACTGACCAACTGCCGCAAGCCATTGAAAGAAGAGTGGCTGCGGTGTGGACTTGTGCACGAGGGCATTTGATATTTATTGTGTTATTTTAACCTAAATCCACATAATGGGAGGCAAACAAAAACATGGAGATTATGAATTATGAACAAATTTTGTTTTTTTGGAAGAAAAATAATGAACTTTTAAAAAGCATCATAATAAAATAGAGTTGGAAGACTCACTTCCAGTCACATTGTCAATAAGAGGGAGCAATAAACTGGCCAAGCCTATGAAATCCATCTATGACCTGATCATGTGCAGTGGTGAAGCTTTATGGTTCACAGATTCTGTGTGTGTGTGTGTGTGTGTGTGTGTGTGTGTGTGTGTGTGTGTGTGTGTGTGTGTGTGTGTGTGTGTGTGTGTGTGTGTGTGTGTGTGTGTGTGTGAGAGTGGGGGG
>VUQG01000022.1:0-12545 GCA_015106755.1 Etia nguti
AACATGAAAGGGCTGTTTTTTGTTTTGTTTTTTTATTTTTTGGTCATAAGCAGAGAGTGCTTGCTAGCGCTGTCCTTAGACAGTAAACGTGACGAAACTATTGAGGAAAAAACACGCGTATATATTGTTTATCATGACTCTGGTTTTACGTGGCCTATCAACACAATTTAAAAACTGGTATAAATCACCTTTTGCTTTGTCATGTTGAAGTGGTCATGTGATTGGCTTACCACGACTACTTTATTCTTCCTCAGTCAAACAGCAGCACTCACGCGATTGTTTTGCCCCCTTAGCTCCAGGTGTTGTGTCATAAAGTGATCGTCTGCCAGAAAGTGATTGCCGTCCGCGGGAGCGCGCGCAGCTGCTTAAAGCTGTAGCGCCCAGATTACTTACAGCTACTTCCGTGTAACTGATATAAGATGCGGTAAGCTGAAGACGGCTTCAACCGTCTGTTTGTTGAAAAATAGTAACGCGACCGCACCACATTTTCTTGTTAGTAACGGTAACAGCGTTGTAACGATAGAAATACTAATTAGTTAGATTACTCGTTACTGAAAAAAGTAACGCCGTTAGTAACGCCGTTACTTGTAACGCCGTAATTCCCATCAATGGTGGTCACGTATACAACACAATGCTGAATGTGACACAGAATCGAGGAGTGAAGAACCAGGAGAATAGTGGACAATTGGACTTGTCACTGAGATAAAGAGAGTTTGTCTGATTGGGGAAGAGGAACTTCTTGCACTGAAGGTGGCTGAAGTGGATGCAAGACCTTGGTAGTTTTTGTTGTATATCTCTGTGTACAACACTACACAACCATCATGAGCAATAGGTCACTATAAAGACTGAAGAACTGATGATAAAACACACGATACTGCCATCATTTTTCCCTGACCCATCCAGTTCTTTGAATTCAGGTGTTCCAATCACTTCCATGGTCACAAGTCTATAAAATCAAGCACCTACTGCTTCTACAAACATTTGTGAATGGGTCTCTCTCAGCAGCTCAGTGAATTCAAGCGTGGTACCGTGATAGGATGCCACCTGTGCAACAAGTCCAGTCATGAAATTTCCTCACTACTAAATCTTCCAAAGTCAGTTGGCAGTGGTATTATAGCAAACTGAAATCAACTGGGAACAACAGCAACAAAGCAGTAGACCACGGAAAAATCACAGAGCAGGGTCAGCGGATGCTGAGCTGCATAGTGTGCAGAGGTCTCCAACTTTCTGCAGAGTCAGTCGCTACAGACTTCCAATCTTCACATGGCCTTCAGATTAGCTCAAGAACAGTGATAGAGAGCTTCATGGCATTAGTTTCCATGGCCGAACAGCTGCATCCAAGCCTTACTTCGCCAAGCGCAGCTGCAGTGGTGTAAAGCACACCGCCACTAAACTCTAGAGCAGTGGAGAGGTGTTCTCTGGCCTTGCTATTATGATTTGGCAAGATATAAATAAAACTGAATTGAACGGAACTGGAACAACGAATCATGCTGGCAATCCAATGGACCGGCCTCAGTTTGGTGGTTGCCAGGGGAACAGTATTTGTCTGACTGCACTGTGTCAAGTGTAAAGTTTGGTGGTAGGGGGATTATGGTGTGAGCTCGTTTTCCCAGTGAAAGGAACTCTTAATGTTTCAGCATACCAAGACATTTGGGATGGCCCCTTCCTGTTCCAACATGACTGCGCACCAGTGCACAAAGTCCATAAAGACATGGATGAGCAAGTTTGGTGTGAAAGAACTTCACTTACTTGCACACAGTGCTGACCTCGACCTGATGGAACAGCTTTGGGACGAATTAAAGCAGCGAATCTCGCTCAACAACAGCGTCTGACCTCACAAATGCACTTCTGGAAGCATGGTCAGAAATTTCCATACACACTCCTAAACATAGTGAGAAGCTTTCCTAGAACAGTTTAAGCTGTTATAACTGCTAAGGGGTGAACATCACAATAAAACCAATGGATTAAGAATGGAATGCCCATCAAGTTCATATTTGTGCGAAGGCAGATGATGGAATACTTTTGGCAATATAATGTATCTGCTCACTACAGTTGTATTGCTATTACCTATAATTTGATTGATTATAGATGAATTGTTTCTTCTTCTGCCACAGCTTTTACCACTTTATCTATTTTATTTAAAAATATTCATAAAATAATTGGAAATGAAAGGCAATCTACCTGCTCACTATTATTGTTCCCTGTAGTGTGGCTTTATAGAACTGAAAAAACAGCATCCTGATGTGGTTACAAGTGCAGTGACACTGTACTAAGACACTGAAGTTGCAGCACAGCTACACAACCACTACAAAGCTTCATAAGATCAAAAGGTCAGGTGATAGAAAATTTATATGTTTGCATCAACACATGATTCCTTTTTAATCGTCATTTGACCCAAAGTTGGAGAAACATTGTTATTGTATTATTATTGTACAGCCACTTGCCTATAACACCTCCCACAAACTATCTGTAAGACTGGCAGACGCACCACTGAAACATAACAGCTACACCCAAACGGCTTTTCTCTTTATGGAAACCAATCAAGCACAAAATTGGCAAGTGCATAAAATTCAGTTTAATGTTTGTCAGACTTTTTTTTTTTTTTTTTAGATCAAGAGCTAACTCACTCAAGTGCAATTCAGGACATAGTGCATGTCCAGTGTTTTGGATTTTTCCAGCCTGTTTTCATACACACATTTCACGTTTACACTTTAATTTACTAACTTTTTTATTTTATGTGCCATTCTTTTATTTTCTGCTCCTGAATGTAATTGGAAAGCAATTTGTATTGAAGGACAAAAGCTGATCATTTAGAAAAGGCCCGAGTAGCGCTCTCTCTACTGGCAACAGAGAATTATTACTAAAGTGTTGGTGGAAACCAGTAAAGCTCATCCATCAGCAGTGACGTGGTTTACTAGTGCCTCTCCTGTTCCAGCACCATGGACAGAGTTCTGCCACTAAGACAGCCCGTGCTTTCTCACAGCTTAGCTGACACAGTCATATTTCTTTGTATCAGTTAATTATTAATCATTTGAATGTTTTTTAAAATCATCTTTATCTCTGTATTGTTTTACAGCACAGTCATTGCAGTTGTTTATTACTGTTGTTGGTCCCTCTTGACAAGCAGAATGAGGAAATGCCCTAATTTAAAATGCGTGACCACAACATCAACCCCGAATGAACGTATATAGACTTCCTGCCATTTTCCCGCTCTCTCTTCTTCTTTCATGTGTTGCAGATAGCTTGTAAGGCAAGGATAAAGCATGCGAATATCAGAACTGTGTGAAGTGTTATGAAACTGCGTCTGAAGATGTCTGCTATTACTGTGTCCACTGTGGATTCAGGCAGTCTGTTTGTGAGGAAAAGCTGAAAACTGTGTTCAGGCCTGTTTGGAAAAGATGGCTGCTGGGGGTCTCCCTGGAAAGTATTGAAGGGAAGTTGTGACCTGAAAAGAAATGCAGTCAAGCAGGAAATCCTACTCCAGAAATAAAAAGGCATACTATCACTTGGGTGTAGCTTTTAGTGTTATTTGTTTAGAAAGTGAGGGCAGGTCAGTTTTCTTCCACTTTATCCATTTGATGACAGATAAATCATCTCCGATAACTGCTTCCTTTGGGACTTTGACGCTCATCCACCCTCTTACATATTCACGTGTGAACGGACAATATGTGCAGTACAAACAGTCGGTAAGGAACATGGAGTGAGTGGGAATTTCAAAGCGTGCTCTCACCCTCTGGTTTACAAAAACATGCATTCTTTCCATAGATACTTATGAAAACACAGGCTGTGCTGCCTTTGAACAGCAGGTAAACTTATAACTGATGTGAAGCGTAAATTCCTGAACCATTCACCCATGTCAGGCCTCTGTTTGATCTCTGAAAATATGTTTGATCAACACAAAATTGAATAGCAACAGCTGCTAAATATGGTTTATTTTCCCTCAGATCAATTTTCCCATATGGTTTATTAAGAGTAATCACCTCTCTGCTTTCCTGAAGCAAACGCAGTATGCCACAAAGTGAAACGTAAGAGACATGACGTAAGAAAACGCACACAACGTCATGTGCATTTTCTTTATTGTTTGATTAAAAAAATTGACAACTTTATAAATGTATTTACTTTTACATACAATATGGGTTTGTACAGAAATATTGTAATATCCTAGAAAAAAAAACTTCATTTTAAGCAAAGTCAAAATCCCCCAATGATAGTGAAAATAGTTCAATTTATAAGTTGTAAAGGTAGAGCTCTCTTAATCTCTAAAATATATGAAATAGAGTCTTATGCGATAGCAAAAATATGACTTGTACATACAAAATACAAGTCTCTTCTTCTTCTTCTCTGTCCTCTTAGTCGGTGCTGGCCTGTCTGCACAGTCACACAGCTCTTACACACCAGAAAGCAAAAGTCACACATGACCTGATAACTCATATCAGCTGCGATCCTCTTCTTCTGTTTCCATCATGCCTGCAGAACTGGCGTCACATTTTCCGCCCCCTATTTGCAGGTACGAACAGGAGATCTTTGTGGCGCTTTGGCTTTTCTCCATGGCCTTCCTGTGTGGGACTCATCTCTCAGCCCTTTGTTTCCCCTCCTCTGTATCAAAGGAGGGTCATTTGTTCAGGTGCTCGCTGCTCTCTCTCTCTCTCATTTTCACCCTGCTCCAGCAGCTCCACTGTTTAGCGAGCGCTCTTTTTCTGAGCCCACGGAGACTTGCCTCTGTCTGAATCATGTGCGCTCTGTGCTCTCTTCACTCTGCTGGCCCACACACACACACACACACACACACACACACAAAAGACAAAACGTCAGCCACCAACTTCAAATATCATCATAATCATCATAATATAACTTATATATAGGTTTTTAAAAGCATTTAAAAACTTTCACAGCTCACCTGAGAACGCTGAGTGAGTGGCGTTTTTGTCTTTGTAGAGATTTGATTTCAGGGCTGCAGAGAAAGAACCAATAAAGCACCAATAGTCATGCTTAAGCTGAAACTTGTCACTTTAAAACTTTTATTGATCATGATACAGCGCTGCTTATTTTTTAGCACTCTGCGTTAACCTAAAAGACTCTTATCTTTACAGGCTCACTAAATGTTTTATGTTCCAGGCCCACAATCAGCAGTTATCGTTTCTGTCAAGGTTTTAAGAATGCTGCCATTCAAACGTGCCTCTTCTTGTTTTCTCTGTTTAGCGGTGTCACTGATATCCAGATCCAGACACATAAATCACAGGACAGGGACCAGGCCGGCAATATTACACGATCTGCGTAATCTGCACATCTAAGCCGATCAAAAACAACCTGCGTGAACTTTGTGCGCTTAGATTAGTCCACTCCCTCAGCTCCAGCTGCATTGTTTTGACAGTCACACCCTTGGACAAGTGGGACTCAGTGAAAACACATTTAGGCTAATAATAGCACGAGCTGTTTCCTTATATCCACTTCTCCCTGTCATCCTCAAAGGGAAATATTACCTGCCTTTACTTACAGCAAGCTAAACACATATTCTCAGCTCATCTTTGCCTTTAATCTGGTACTTTACATTGAGGCTTTGAGGCTGTATATGGTGCTCACCTGAGATAGCAGAATTTGGTGCAGAGTTGGTCATCGCGGTTGGCACATGTGCAGCGGTCAGTGGATCGTCTGCGTCGAGAGAGCGCACCACCTAGACCATAAACTGTCGTCTTGCTGTAGAGAGAAACACAAGTCAGTGCTTTGCTCCTGATATAACCATCCTGCAGACTTTTCTCTTTGATATCTCACCGCTGCCCATTACAGTGATAATGACAGCAAAGTTGTTAGGCAGCGTCTGTGCTGCAGAACAGTGAGATGTGTCACTACTATACAGGAAAATATGCTCAGAGCCTTCAGACATGTTTAAAATCGCTCCACAGTGCTTCCTTTTAAGCTACCTGGGTGTGTTGATCCATATGATGTCCAGGTGGCAGAAATAGTGACACTCTGAGTCCAGCAGGTTAGAGCAGGCACAGCGTTTGGTCCTCAATCGATGTGTTGGGACTCTTTCTTGAGCCTCCACCTCCACCTGGTTCATCACTGGAAGACCTAAACCTAGTTGGAGATGAGAAGAGTTAACCAAACACAGCATCAGCTCCTGCTAAGTAACAATACCTGTCAGTAGCCTGGCCCACCTTTATTATTTTCCACATATTTAAAAAATATATACATAGAGAGAGAGATATACAGATCTAGATTCAAGTTTTCTGCCTATGTTCTTCACAAATTCCAGTTTTTAACTCTAAATTTCATACTGATCTTTTGCAATGACTAAGCAAATCAATCTATAAATTCTTTGGCTATGGCATAATAAAGACTCACAAACACTCCAGTTTCTCTTTGTGATTTTAGGCTTAAAAACAGCAGCAGCTTTAAAGGTGTAAAAACAAGCTGCTGTATGTTGGATATTTTACATGTCAGTGTGGCTGTGATTAATGCCAGTGTAAATATTTGAGTGTAGGCTGCTGTCTTACAAAAACCTATGCCATAAACACCCCATTGAAAAAGATTATATAGCAGTTTTTTAAAGACTTACCATCTTGCACTGAAGCCCAAAGAGTGACGAGAAGCAGAATGGTGCTCTGAGCAGACATATTGGACTGATGGAGCTCTGCAGAGACTGTTATCCATACAGTTGCAACTGTGTTCTTCATGTGCTGCCAGTGTCTGGTCTGAAGCTATCTGAACTGTGTCACTCTTTTTATACATCTCCTCGCCCCTCTCATTTGATGACATATTGAAAGCTCCACCCACATCTGCCTGTGATGGAGTTTCAGTGTAGGACCCCAGGATGTGTGAGCCTGTGGCACATTTCCCAAGTATCTGCTGTTCTGGAAGTCATCTGTATCAGAGGTAAATGTCATTTAGAGATTACATTTGAATGGCATTTATGATACCGGTCTGACTTTGAATGAGGGATTGCCTGGCTTTGTGCTGGTGGATAAGGTGAGAGGTGGAAGAAGGGGATGGAGGAAGACGTGAGGTCTGAAGAGCTGTTTATCTAATAAAGCGGAAACACGGGGAGGAGGAACAAGACAATGGATCACTATGACCACTGTGGGAGGAGGTTAAAGAGGAGATGCTGGGATATGCTGGTATGCAATGGAGACATTTTAAATTAAAGTAACTTTGTCTTCTCAATAACAGTTTCTGTATTGTATCAAATGATCAATAAAAAAAAGGTTAATCACTGATTTCCAGAGTCCCAGCGCAATGCTTTTTGTTTCCAAAGATTAACATGCGGAGACCAGTGCTATTTCAGAGACACTGTGACCCTTTTTCTTTTTGAGTAATCAAGGATATAACCCTAACCCAAAGAAGTATAACATGAAACCGTGGGTGTGCTTTGAAAACTTTGCCATATGACAACAGATCAAAATCACACACCCCCATCCGTGAAGGCTGGTGAAGTTGAGCAGACAGATAGTGTGGCTCATTCCTGCCCACGTGCACTCGGTCTCCTGGTCACGTCAAGCCAAGGCAGGTCAGCCGTGCCAGACTCACGCAGATAGCCAAATGGCCACCTTCAAACATGTAAATACATTAAATACACGTTGGATTATCGCTATTGCTCTTCATTGCTGTCGTTTCCCAAATGCTCGTCAACTATCTGATAGGAAAATGAAGTAATGAATAGCAAAATTTAGAGTACATCAAGCTATTATAATGACACAGTACATTTTAGCAATTGTTTTTTTTCCCACTCTAATGACAAAGTAAGCATGCGAAGCTGCCAGTGACAGATGGACATGAGAGGATGACAGAATCGACTGTTTGTTTGCTATAAGAGCTGATGAAAGCTTACACATGAACGTGCAGAGCAAGCCGGGAGCAGACAGCACTTTTCCTCTTTAGGGCAGGCATGCCCGGAAAACACTTGGACATGGAAAATATGCTGGAAAAAAGACAGGGACTTAAACATAAAAGAGGAAGAGGTGAAGAACCACATATGGATCCCGGGTGTTCTTTTTTTAATACTTCTATTTGTACTACTTTTATTTTCTTATTTCTTACTCAAATCTTCTAATTTTATTATTCTTTTTCTTAACTTTTATCATGTTTTCCTATGTTTTTATTTCTCTTGATTATCTTAATTGTACAGCACCTTGGTCAACAGTTGTTGTTTTAAATGTGCTATATAAATAAATTTGACTTTGACTACTTAAAAAACAGAAACAAAAAACAAACTCATAAGCCCACTGTGCTGTGGTTAATTTTAGGCCCATTATTGCACTCAGCGGCTCAGACTGTTTCTACATCATCATTTCTTCACAGATCTGACGACGAAAACTTGGCACGAGTCGATCAAGTGTCTAGTATGTAATCTGACAGTCTTCTTTAAGGGAGGGGAACACATTTCCCTCTTACATAAAAATGTGGGGATTGTGTGATGTGACTGCCATCAACGCTGCTTTGTGATTGAGTGAATGATTCACATTTGTCCCCCAGAGGTTAGTAGTTCAGCTCCCTGAGAAACACAGATGTGTCCTCCTTAAGCACACCCCCGGGGATCGACGTATCACATTAGGCAGCCCTCTGCATCACTATATGCAAAGCAGCGGAAAAGACAGCAAGCAAGAGGAATAACCAGAGAGTGTTTTTATACTAAACCACGCCCTGATGTCTTTGCAAGCTTCTGTTTACTTTTAATTAAAAATCCACCCTCCTCAGTTGACTCCTTGATGATACTACCTACTATCCCAGCAGGGCTCCGTGAGGTGTTGGCATCTGCAATGTTTCGATGGAGGAAGAAGAATCTGTTGCTTCAGACTGCTTTTGATGGACTGAGTATCTAAAAATACAAGTGCCCCACTGCTGCCTGTTTTGTAACACTTTCTGTGCAACGTTTTATTCACACCAGCTCTCAGGTTTTTGGCTCCTTGTCAAAAAACTGGCGTGTAACGGCTGAGTAAGCTTTAGATCATCTCTTTCTGGCTGTGTGGTTAAACATTGTTGTGCAAACTAAAAGTGAGAGTGGATCAAAAACACAGGATGGCCTGGGACGCGATGGGAGAGATACTGTTTATCTGAATATTGCCCTGTGTGTTGATCTTGTTTACTGTCCGATGCACACCGAGAGCTGCGTGTGCCAGTGTGATCAGAAGATTGTGAGGCTTGATAAAGCTGATCTTCATAATCTCAAACTAATTCTTTAGAAGTGATAAATATATGCGCCTTCATAATAAAAAAAAAACAAATGGGAGTAACAGAATGACACATATAGACAATCACAGTTCCTGGAACTTATAACTTCTGGTTAAAATTAAAAGGTGTGTGCCACCTGCTGACCCCAATGAAATCTAAAGCCAGTGGAACCAGAAAGCAAACTTGCTCCAGTGGTTCTGAGCTGACGCTTAGGAGTACGCCCTGATTCTAGTATACCGGCTTCATGGAAGAGATCGACGCCTGAAACTGGTGACATCTAGTGGGGGTCCTGAAGCCGTGCAGCTGCCTGGCTTGCCGACAGAAACATCTCGAACACTCACAGTTTGATTGCGATTTCCGTGCTTGCTGCTTTAGGCATGCGAGCTCAAGGATAATCTGTACAAGCATGTTGTGAACAAACCCTAGATCTTAACACACCTTAACACATACTGAACTGTGCAAAGGTCTTGAGCTTTCTGAAGGTTTTTCAGAGGTCTTCTTTGGAAATTGGCTGCTTTTTCACTAATTTTCTGTTTTAAATATAATCTTTACCTGTTAATAGGGGCCTGTCATAAAAACACATCATTTGTTCCCATTTCTTTAGTTAAATTTATGAAACATGCCAAAGAAAACACCATGCGACACACATGAAAAAGCATTTTTGCACTAACACTAACTCCCGATCGATTAGCCGGAAATTTGGGTTAACTCAGCACGGTGTGCAGTGTGTCCTTTAGAAAACTGAGGAAACTGGATAAGTGGAGGACAAACAAAAGTGTCAGGTCTAAAAAACTATCTACAGTAGATGAACAGTATCTAAAGTCATGTCATCATAAAACAGAAGAAAACTGGAGGAGAACCTAAGCGGGCCAGACCAGTGAAATTCCCCTTTCTGTCAGTATAAAAATGTTTGACTACACAATCACTAGCCACATCCTCATTTAGGTTTGACTGCATTTCTAATAGATAATGGCAGATGGTTTGAGCACAAATTAAAAATGCAGTTTGGGGAAGGCCAGGCAGATCCCGGTGTACTAAAGAGAGGTGAATGAATTAAAAAAAAGGAGGGAGGGTAGGGCATAAAAATGAGAACAAAGGGTTAATAGTGCAGGGGACATGTATGAGGTGTGGGCCTTCTGTCTGACACCCCTGGTCTAAAGCCATCTGTACTGAAGGTCTATGCTCTATACTTACAGAAAATACAAGCTTGCCTAAGAGCGTTCAGCATGTCTTGATGAATAAAGGTTGGGATTGTAAAAGCTCTGCTTGTGCCTAATGCACTGTATTTCCATGTTTCAGTAAATCACTGCACCCATTTCCCCAGCAAAATATAACTTCAATTGCGTTTTATTTATATAGCGCCAAATCACAACAACAGTCGCCTCAAGGCGCTTTTGTATTGTAAGGTAAAGACCCTACAATAATACAAAGCAAACAGAAATCCCCGACAATCATATGACCACCTTTCAGTAAGCACTTTGTCGATTGTAGATATTTATCATATGATTTTAATGTTTTTTCCGCTTTTCAACCGAATGCACTCCTTCTGGAGAGCCAATGCAGCGCGCTGATAATGTTAAGAAATCATCAAATGTGTGAAAACAATTTGTCCTAAACTTGACAAACTGTTCTGTTCAAACTGTTCTGCTAAGGCAAAATAGAAGAAAGCCACGACCTCAAGAGAGTCTGGTGCATTTTTTGTTTTTATTTCTTTAATGACTAGAAATTTTGCTGTGTGAAATCCGCAGGGCACTTGATCTTCTGGTACCAGCCAACGTCTCGACGTCTTAACTTTTTGTCACCAGTTCAAGATACAAGAACATCATGAAAAAGACACACAGATGTAATAAAAAGTTTGGTTTTTTCCCCGCCCAATAACAAAAAGTTTTTAAAAAACAAAACAAAACAAAGAACCTTAAAACAATGATCATTATCATCAAAGAATAATAAATAAGGAGCACTCTTCCCTGTACAGACATATATTCTAGTCTAGAATCTCTTGTAATAAAAATAGAACTTCAGTGCATTTCCTTTGACACATTTCTGCTGCCCCTTCAGCACGTCCGCGATACAACTCTTAGTTACCCTGGCATTAAAGCAATGGCCTTTAGAAAAGAAACAATCAAAAGACAAAGTATTAACCCTCCAGAAGAACATTTTTAAAAAAAGCTGATATAAAATTTCACAGCCTTCTCTTTACTATACATCTCAAAAACACAAAGCTGGACATAAAAGGCACAAGTAACTACAATTTTCAGTAATACTGGACGAACAAAAATGGAATTATTTCTGATGAAAGATTTTGGTCATTTACAAATGTATTTTTATTCCTTTCACATAGACAACCCTGTTTCCAACAAAGTCTGGACCTGGAATAAAATGTGCATAAAACAGAGTGCAGTTAATTGTGCACATTTTGTACCCTAATATGAGAATAGCAAAACTTTTATTACTTTATATTCTTACTATGGTTTTTGTTATGCTAGAGAAAAGAAATCCACACACACACACAGAGACAGGCAACCAACATCTAAATGTCATTAAATCAAAACTGATTTGGAGAATCTGGAGAAAGCTGTTTAAATTGTCATGTGAAAAGGTGAAAATACATTTTTGTAGTACTGCAGTGACGTGAAAAACTGGTCCTATGGTTCGAATAATCAAAAACATTTTTTAATTCTTCTGTAGATCATGGATGCTGCATCCTGCAGGCTGAAGAGATATACCATCTGGCTTGTGCTAAATCATATTTACAGGTTTAGGATCAGCATGTGCTGCTATGTGGATTGTCTTTTTTAGACAAGGTCTTGCTTACCAGCATGGCCTGCCTCTCAACCAGACTGCTGCAAATATTTTTCTTAAGAAATTTAGAAATAAATATAGCAAAAGGATCCCAAAATGTTCTGAGTATTGAAATTGTGTTTAAAGCAAAACTAAGGAAAAAAGATGCTCTCAGAGTTATAGAAAGTGTAGAAAGTGGTGTCCTCCTTTACAGAACACTTAGACGGTGTTTTAAAGGGTTATGCTGCTGTCCCGAAGTTCTTTAAAGATGGTGCTTAAAATGAATTCAACTTGAAAATGTGCATATACAATTCAAAAAATTAATGTTTCTACTTTCAACATTTGTTATATTGTCATCATCCAATTTTCAGTTTAATGTGAGATTTAAATCATTTGCAAATCACTGTATTCTGTTTTTAATTTACATTTTACAAAGTGTTAAAGTGTTCCAACTTCCTTTGGAAACAGGGTTGTATTTACATTATTACCATATATATATATATATATATATATATATATATATATATATATATATATATATATATATATATATATACACAAACACACACAAACAAAAAAAAAAAAAATGTGAGAAAATT